>JANHFM010002963.1:50329-62066 GCA_032468115.1 Grayia smithii
CCCTGCCATTTCCTCTGGTTAGGGAGACAGAGCTGGAAATCAGGTAAGATGGCAAGAGGATCTCCGTCTTGCTCCATGAGCCTCAAAATAATACGACCTCCCCAAAAATAAGGCTAAGTGCTTATTTTGGGGTTAAAAAAAAATATAAGACAGAGTCTTATTTTCAGGGGAACACGGTACTTGGGAACAGCGCAGAGCTGTTGGAAGTCAGGTGGTCTATAAATTAAGATTAATACATAAAATGTCTACAGGAAGGTTCCTAGAAAGGAATTCAAGGAGATGCATTTTGGATAAACTCTTTCCCGGCGCTACTGATTTTTATTATAGGCTCTGAATAATCTTCTTTAAATTCATATCCAGGCTGATAAACACCACTTCTTTGTCCTTGTGAAATTAGTTTTGACGTTTCAGTATATTGTCTGAAGGCAAAGTTGTCCGGCTGAGGTTATCATATGTAGGGATTAGTAAATTAGTCTAGTTTTGGAAATATCCCTGGGTATTCTTGCTAAAATTCTTTTTTTTTGCTGTTAGCAGTGGGGTGGAGGAGCTCCTTTTAACTAGCACGGCAGAGCAGCTACACGTGAGTAGGAGGTCTCAGTATGGTGGCTGAAATGGCTTCACCCCTAAAATTGCTCTTTGGTGATGGGGTTCCAATTTAGTGATGCAGGCAACCTTTGCTGAAATTTAGCTTAGATGCTGAAAATGGTTTAAGTCACAATTTAATGGGGAAAATAAATTGTTGGAACTCTTGGAAAAATAAAATAAGTCCCTCTTACTGGAGCTTTTGAGGCGATGGTCTTTCCTCGTTTTTGTGACTGTTCAAAGCACTTCATGACGTATGTAATCCGCTCTCATGAAGCAACTGGGGAAAAAAATGCTTTAAAAAAGACTTTAGAATCCACTTGAATGAATAAAAGACGAAAATGAATAATTAAGGCAGCATTAATGTGTATAAAAAGGAAGCCCATCATTTTAGAGGAGCTGCAGACTAGGGAATTTCTGTGTTACTGTCAGAGTTTGTTGCAGCGCACACACAAGCAGAAAATTCAGCAGAATTCAAAATGTCTTTATTTACATAACAACACATAAGGCATTCAATACCCTTGTAGGTTTTTCCACGTTGTAGAGAAGAGAAATAGCCAGTTCAAACGCAGCACAAAATGGAAGCACAAAAAAGGCAAAATGGAGGAGGGAGAAGCTAGGGCCCTCAAGCTTATATTCAGAATGGTTAAGCCCCGCCCAGGCTCCAAACTGTCTCTTATGGCCCCATACAACAAATACTATGACTTAGTTACCAAACAGTCCCCTATTGGCTGACCTGTTGCTATGCTCTATTCCAGTTCACAAATATACTGACAGTTACCTTTCCTAAAACCATAGAGTTGTAAAAATCTATTTGAGCCCTAGACTCTTAACTATCTACGTAATAGACGCGCTCTCACAAGGCGGGCCTTCTCAGGGTGCCCTCAGCCAGACAATGTCGGCTGGTGGCACAGCTTTCTCTGTGGGAGCGCTGACCCTGTGGAATGAGTTACCCATGGACCACCCCAGACCTTCGCTCCTTCCGACGCGACTTGAAGATGTGGCTTTTTTACCAATCAGGCTATGGTTGACCATTTTAAAATCATTTTTAACCAATGTTTAAATTCCTGAATTTTAACTTTATTATTTGCCCCTTTTTCATTCTTTTCATTCTTTTAATGTTTTAATGTCTTAATGTTTTAATGTGGTCTGGTGTTTGTTTTTATTGTACATACTGTTTATGTTTTTACTGTGAACTGCCCTGAGTCCTTCTGGAGAAGGGCGGCATAGAAATTAAATTAAAATAAAAATAAATAAAAAATTAGTAAGTGGCAGCAGCCAAAAAAGCCAATGCAACCCTAGGCTTCATTAACAGAGGGATAGAATCTAGATCATGTGAACTATTAGTACCGTTTTATAAAGCCTTACTAAGACCACACTTAGACTACAGCATCCAGTTTTGGCCACTATATTATTAAAAAGATGTTGAGACTCTGGAAAGAGTGCTGAAAAGAGCAACAAAGATGATTAGGGGGCTGGAGGCTAAATCATGAACATCCATTGCAGGAATTGGGTATATCTAATCTAGTGAAGGAGTAGACGTGACATGATAGCAGTGTCCCAATTTTTGAGGGGCTGCCATAAAGAAGAAGGGGTGAACCTATTTTCCAAAGCACCAGACAAAAAGACAAGAAACAATGGATGGAAACTAATCAAAGAGAGAAGCAACCTAAACCAAGGAGAAATTTCCTAACAGTGGGAACAATTAACCAGTGGAACAGTTTGCGTTCAGAGGTTGTGAGTGCTCCACCACAGGAGGCTTTTAAGAAGAGACTGGACAGCCACTTGTCTGGAATGGTGCAGGGTCTTCTGCTTGAGCAGGAGGTTGAACCTCCAAGACCTCTAAGATACCTTCCAACTCTGGTATTCTGTTATAAAATAAAGTGCTATGATTCTATCAGAATGGATTGTAATGGGTGGAACAGCTTCAGGAACTAGGCCGTGCAATGAAAAAATACCGTATGGATTGCTTGGCTGTTGAACAATACCAAGAATGTTTTTGGTAGGCAGGGGTGTCTACAGGGGGAGGCCAAAAAAATTAAGATAGCATCCATCATCATTTTTTCACATATATTGTGTCTTTGGGTAACCTGAGACAGAGAAGCAATTTCACAATATAATTTTTTTCTGAGATCAAGGTGATTCCAGCAGTTTAAAAGATACCAGCTTTTTTCTTAACCATTTGAAACATCTGGCCCTATGATTTTTGCACATTTTCCTTCTTATATTAGAAAGCTTTGCCGCATGGTGACACTTGCAGAGTGAGATGACTGACAGGTTAAATTCACTCAATACCAAGAGGCTCAGCCGTATAATGGCATGTGTTCATTGCAGCTCACAGATATACTTGAGAATTGATAGCACTGATAGTTTTTGAGTCAGAAAAAATTTAGTGTAAGAAAGGAGAGGGAAGCGGAAGAGGAGGGTGAAGAGGGAGACAAGGTAATGGAGGTGGCTGATTTTTTTCATTATAAACAATATTTTATTTAATAATTACATATGAATAATCAATGTAGAATCTGTTGTTTAAGGGACATAATTCCTCCTTAGTGCTTCTGCTCCCCAAAAGCCCGTCTGTTTTTCCTAGATCCTGTTTTAAAGTGTTAATTCAAATCCAATCAGTCATATATACAGTATGTGTATATATTGTTAAAAGTCTCCTGTTTGTCTCTGTGTAACACTTAACATCATAGAGCAACACTTTTTGAACCAAGGTATCTCAAATGGTCTAACTTAATAGAATGTGTCCAAAATCCAGGACTTCAATTTCCATAGAATTGAAATTGAAATGGGGCAAATGTTATAAAATATTTAATGACATTATTTATTTTCTATAGCTACTCATTTCAACATGGGTCTCTGGTGGCAAATAATAATGAACAAATAAAAACAATTACAATATCATACAAAAATAAATATATTTGGCAGCTGAGAAAAGTGACCAATGTAGACATGAATATAGCTAGGAAATGGGGCCCTTCACACACTTGGGGTTCCAGGCCTCACCAGGTTTTCAAGGATTTAGAAAAGGTCAACTGGGTCGGGGTCATCCTAATCTCTGAAGGGAGAATACTTCAGAGGTTACAGCAGAAAAGACATGTTTCCTAGTCTCCACCAGCTGACATTCCTTGGCTGACCTGTTACATGCTCAACCTACTGGGCTGAATTGAACAAGTACAAACAACTGGGAGAAGATGGACCATCAGGTAACCCAGGCCTAAGCCATAAAGGGCTTTACAGCTCACAACCAGCACTTTGAATCATATCAGAATCAATGCAGCTCACACATTAAAGGCATTACATATATTGAACATCTGACAGGCTTTATTATCTGTGCAGTCACATTTCGTACCAGTTGAAGCTTCCAAAACACATTTCAAGGGCAGCGGCCTGTAGAGCATGTTGCAGTAATCCAGAGAAGAAGACATAAAATTATAAAATATTTTATGACATAGTGCAAAATGTTGTAAAATATTTCCCATGGTCAACTGCTGATATTTGATTGTGCTATATAGCTCAAGGTGGGTTACTTTCAAGACAGATACATCTCTAAATAAACTCCCTGAGTTTTGAAGATTTTTTTCAGAACATTAGAAGCTCTGCTATTGTTGAAGTTATTAAGGAGTCTGGTAAGGAAATTTCTCTGACATGATGGCCCAATGGATCTCAGGTTGTATAGTCCCTAGATAAGATATAAAACTGCATGTCAGTGTATTGATGTCACCATTTCACAGAATTGCAAACTACAAAATTTCCCCTGAGGTTTGTTGAGGCTTGGAGAAAAGATAGTTTCACACATCCCCTATTATTTCCTTCTCTAGCCTTTTCTCAAGGGAAGATACAAACTATTGCTGAATGCGCCTTCTCTCAGTTGGGAGGCCCAGAACAACATGGTCACTTCTTATACAGACATTTCGTCCTTCTCACGAAGAGAAAAATTGTCTTTTGAAAAATCACACAGGATTCAGACAAACATTATTTCTTTATTTTGGGTATCACTATTTTCCTCCACCCTGCATTGCAGATGCCTTTTAAATTGCATTGCATATTAACTCTAAGATGCTTTAACAGATATTTAGCAAAATTATTTTAATAACTATATTGTACTTCTTGACATTTTGCCTGGGTGGGTCTCTTTTAAATTCTCTCGTATTCTTTGGGAAGAATGTGATGGCAATTCTGTCACTTCAAACTTAAAGCCATTCAACACGAGACTCCATCTGGAAATTCAAAAACTTTAATACTATTGATGGGTATATATGCAACAGAATTTTAAAAGAAACCCCTGCTGTTTTATAAAAGAATCATTATCAGGGCTCTTTAGGGAATGTTATGATAGTGCCATTGACAGAAAATTGTAATAAAGATCAGACCTCAGAGGAGGAATAGCTCTAACAGAGGCTAATTTAGGATGACTTGCATGGAAAATCCAGGCCTAGAAATGCATTAAGGAGGGGCCAATCTACCAATTTCATTTTTTCCTGTTATTCAGTTTTCCAATTTTTATTTTGTTCCATCCCATTTCTCTGTTATTTTGCAAATGCTGTGAAAATTTAGGTTCATTTCTTCTAATATATTATTTATTAATTGTACTTATTCAAATTTGTTATAGCTGTCCAACTCCAACTGACTTTATATACAGTTGTGCATATTTGTAAATGTCCTACACACAGTTGTCTCCAATAGTATGTGTTTCTGAATACATTGCTCCTTTCTCCAGGACAGAAGATTTCGCCCATAGATTTGAGAAATGTGGATAGCAATGCAAAACTGTACTCAGGTGTGTATGTATCTAAGTTCATATGAAAAAAAAAATCACCCCATTTATATCATACATAGACCATGTCCCATAATTATATTGATTGGCAGGTAAAAGATAAAATATATGCAGGACACATTCAGTGAGATTTAATAGGCAATTAAAAAAAACTAAACCCATAAGCCATATGGATAAAAGTGGACATGGAAAAGCTATATTCCCCTTTCCAAAATACTAGAACTAGAGGTCCCCCAATTAAATTTTATCCTGGAAATATCATGACAGACAAAAGAAAGTACTTTGGACATAACATGTAATTCACCTTTGGAATTCACTCCCACAAGATGTGATCCTGCCCTATCAGCTTGGTTGGCTTCAAAGGGGGATTGGATTAATTCATGGAAGTCATGATCTGAAGGCCATCTGCTAGGAGACTACTGGGCTTCCTTTTGCAGTTGACTGGTCACTATGAGAACAGACTGCTGGATTAGATGGGGCTGATCCACCAAGGCATTGCTTATGTTCTTATGTTCTTAAATGATATTGATTTTACTAGTGGTTCACTATTGATTCAGACTACAGAATGTTACCTGGAACACTTATTAGGGCTCAGTGTAACATTTATAGACTTCAACTATTTCTGGAAAAATAGATACACAACTGATCGTGTTATTTTTCTTTCTTTCTTGACTTCATTCTCTCCTGCTGTGAATCTTCCATTTGAAGGATGTTGATTCATTGTGAAATATCCTTGCCTCTCATCACCTTTTACTTATAGGGAAGCAGCCTTGAAAAAATGCTTATGTGCATTAAAACTACATATTTAGACTATCAACATAAATAAGATGCACTATACATGTCAAAACAAGTTATTATGTAATAGTGTTTGTGGGGTTTCATGTACTATCAGCGTTTTTCATCAGACTTCGCATACATATGCACACACACACACAAACACACACACACCAAGTATGTCATACAGAAATATCTTCTCCAGTGCTTAGTTTCAATTGTTTGATAAGAGGAACAATCCACATACTCTGGAGCCACCTGAACTATATGATTTGTATATTAATTATTTTATATTTTCTCTATGAAGTATTAAATATAGCAACAAAAGACACCTTCATTTGCATCAAATAAAGTTTTCTGTATTGATGCAGATTAAAGTCAAAATGGAATAGAAGGCTTTGCTGCATTTAACAGCGAGTGAAATAACCTTTGAAAAATTATTAAAGTTGTAGAATTGAGTACCTTTTCCAGTCATGACACCCTTCAGATATTTTGGGATTGCCACTCCAAGAATTTTAAGTCAGTGTAGCAAACATTTGGGGAGCTGCAATCCCAAAATGTCTGGAAGTTGCCAGGTTGGAGAAAATTATCATGGATCTACAGCAGTGGTGGGTTGCTTCCGGTTCAGCCTGGTTTGCGCGATCTGGTAATGGTGATGGTGTGACATCACCGAACCGGTTCTCCGTGGCTGGGAGCTGGGCCCACCCGCATGCCCGTACTTACGTTTATCTGCTCTGTGCATGCGCAGAGTGCTTGTTTCAGGTTTTTTTCAAGTAGAGTAGTTAGTGTGCATGCGCGGAGCGCGCATTCGGTGTGAATGCAAGCAAAGCGAGTGCATGAAGAGAACCGGTAGTAAAGGTAAGTAGAACCCACCCCAGATCTACAGTATATCCTGTTCAAGATGTCTGAATGAAATCAAACACCTTGTTTGATATAGGCTAATGCGGTGTGGATAGCACTGCAGTGAAATGTTGCTGCATGGACTGCTCTTGTTCCTTTTCTTCTTTAAAGTGTCTTGCATACTGAAAAATGAGGAAAGGTAGAATGCAAATGATTGAAATAAATGCATGCACATTAGCTTAATATGTATCAAGTATTGGGAAACTATTGTATAAGGGTGAAGAAAGAAAACCATTTTGAACTACTTTCTTCTTTCCCATGATTCATCCTGTTGGCCCTTCTCACTTTTTGGTATTGTGATTTGAGGAATCCTATACTTTGAACCCACAATTTTCTGAAAGATAGGACAGCTCCTGCCCACCCCATGATAATTCTTAAAACAAGGGACATCTGGGGGCCATCATGACGGATGTGGGCTCTCTCAGGAAGCTTTGCTAGGGAAATGTTCCAAAAGGTCTTCTCCAAACATCTGTAATTCTCAAGTTGTCTGGGTTTGTTTGGGCAATATTATTTTTGCTTGCTCAGTTGCTCCTTCCTCTACCATTCTCCCATGTCTTCCTGCTTTTGTTCAAACTGGGGGAGGAGGCCCAGCTTGGATTGGAAAGAGGAAAGCACTCACAAGTGCAGTTCTGTTTATTTTTAAATGTCACTGTTGGGAATCACCCTCCTGAGACACATCACATTTTCCTGAGGAGTCAACCAAGTGAAGAAGCTGTGAAGTCTTCACAGAGCAGGCTTTTCTTTTCTTTTTTTTTAAAAAAAGAAAGCATTCCAAATTTGGAAAGTCTGTTTGGAAACTCTAACACATTATTATATTGAATTAATGTAAAACTTAAAAAGCACAAACATAGCATTCCCATGTGTTTTATTTATTGCCTTAAACATTGCATTATTATTATTGTTGTTGTTGTTATTACTATCTACTACTACTACCATTATGGATGATGCCCTGCCCTGATCATTATATTTTTGCTATATTTTTACAATTTACACGTATACACATACACAACTGCTCACCATGCGAATCTATTTTAGAGTATGCAACATTATCCAGATCAAAGAAAATAAGAAAATTGAAGGCATAAGACAAAGGAAATATAGACACAACTGCTTTATTCAAATACCATTCACTACATTCGCTTACTTTCTATCCTTTAAACCCAGCCTTGTTTCCACCATATCGATACTCCATTTCATACCTTTTTCCTTTAGATTTTTTTCCTGTTCATTTTTCAGAGTTTCATCAACTTCCATCGCAGCCAGTCTCAGTCTTCTTGATCTCAACTCATTTACCTTCTTTCCTACATTTGTTCTGCAGTTTGATCCTCAATTCCTCATCCATTCTCTCTATATGACCAGACTACCTCCTCTCATACTTGTGTCTCAGTCTGCATTAATTTTGCATCCACATTCATTTAGACTACACTTTGGACATTGTTGTTCTGGTGGTCATATTCTAAAACTGGTAAGTTACTCGTGTTGCACAAGCCATGTATAACCTGTCTTCTCCAGGACCTATGGTACCTGGCAGCAAAATGCTTAGAACTGAAATATAATTTTACAGAGGAGGGGGTCAACTTATCTTCCAAAGAACTAGATGACAGGACAAGAACCAATGGATGGAAACTAATCAAGGAACAAACCAACTTAGAACTAAGGGGAAATGTCCTGACAGGTAGAACAATTAATCCATGGAATAACTTGCCTCTAGAAGTTGAGGATACTCCAACACTGGAGGTTTTTAAGAAGAGATTGGACAACCATTGGTCTGAAATGATATAGGGCAGGCGTGTCAAACTCGCAGCGTCATGTCATCATGTGAAGTATCGTGATTTTTTTCCCCCTTCGCTAAACCCGGGGTGGGCATGACCAGCACATGATGCAACCAGCCCGCAGGCTGTGAGTTTTACACCCCTGGTATAGGGTTTTCTGCTTGAGAGGGTTGAATTACAAGACCTCCAAGGTCCCTTCCAACTCTGTTATTCTATTATAAAGTTTTAAGTCCTAGAATAGCCTTAAATATTAAAATAATATTTTAACCACCCACTGTAAAGAACTACAGAAATTGTAGAAACCTGGAAATCAGAATTCCACTCCTATCTATTTGGGTCTTTTGGTGTCAGACATCTTGAGCTAAATTGTAGATTTTCTGTCGCTTCATGGCTTACTGACTTCTTAGCTTGCCGTGGCAGAAAATCAGACATGGGTCTTGCCTAGATTAGAATCTATTTTGCAGACAAAAATAAAGATATATTCAATGATTGCCCATTGCCTGGATAAAGATATACCCTTAAAGTTTCTTTCTCTCGCCCTTCCAATTTAATGAGTAGCTGGTGCAGTGCTGGTTGGCCTTGAAAAGGAACTGTTATATTTTTACCAAATGGCCATCTCTGGATTAGGAGCCAATGATTCCTATGCTGTTTCAATCCTTACAACTGAGACTAAAAAAAGAAACAGCCACAGAAATGTTGTCATCCCCTAAAATAAAAGAATTTTTTCTAGGATACAGCAGAACTGGTCTTTCCTAAGAAGCTTCTGTGGTTTTTTTTTACCATATGACTTGGAAGAGGTTATATTTCTCAAACACATCACTTGGAGGAAAAAAAAGACAAGAATGACCTGAGCCAGCAATTAATATAGAACACTGTCACTGCAGTTTGAATGCTCTATAGAATTTACAGTGATGATTTGACACCTGGAACCAACATTTTATGTGGTGATAATTTCATTTACTGTGCTCTTCCTTTGGCAATGCCTCTGTGTTATCTTTTTTTCCTGAGGAAAAAGACACACACACACATAACTGTTTCAGCCACCCTGTACTTGTCTATTGGGGGCCATGTTTACTACATGACATTGGATAATCAAGGCTTTTTGCTTGTTTTGCTCCCTGCTCTTGAATAGTGAAGCACCATATTTTGGAAACTTACAAATGCCTAATTGAATCTCTGCCAATTAGTGTTCACTGTTCTTAAGAAATGCACATTGGTTTTAAGCATATTACAGAAAAGCTTGTTCAATATGCGTTTGGCTGCCTTCTTGGCAGCTGATCTCTTGGTATTTTGTGTGAGAGAGTATTGGCTCTGTCTCTTTGTATGTACAAAATGTGTGTGTCTGTGTGTATATAAAGAAAATATGCATTTGAATAACATTTGGCCACCATACTGTCAGTGGCTCTGAATTGTTGCTGGGTTGTAATTGTTTCTCATTAAAAAAAAACCAAAAAACCCCCCCTAATCTTATGTTTTCAGACCCCAGCCATTTCTCATGGCTAATCTATAAAAGGATTCCCAAACTAACTGAAGTGCTTTGGGCAGACATTTTATTACCCGCCGTCACTGCTACAGTGCTGGAAATGAGCCTACAATAACACATTACATGGTTGAAAGCAGCACTACTGGTGAAGTGTCTAAATTATGGCAGAGAGCACAAAACCTCTTCCCCAAAGTCTTAGCTGAAGTGTGGTCATCCTGGCTGAGAGAATGGGCTAAAAAGTTCAACCATGTACTTTTTTGTTTTCTAATGGTCTTGCAAAGAGTGGTTCTCAACTTATGACCATTTGTTTAACAATGGTTCAAAGGTACAGTGGCCTGGAATAAGTGACTTATGACCTGTACTCACAGTTAGGACTATGGCACTACGGTCATGGTCAATGATCACAATTTGGGAGCTTAGCAATCTGAATTTACAACCAGTTGTGGCATCCTGCAGTCACATGATCCCAATCTGCAGTCTTTATTGCCAATTTCCGCCCATTGGGAAACCTGAATTAGCTTAATGACTATGTGATTTGCCTAACCATTGCAATGATTCACTTACAGTAATAATTGTTGTAAAAATTGTTGTAAAATCAGATCTAACTTGACTTATGACCACAGTGACTTCCGATAGAAATTCTGGTCCCAATTGTGGTTGTAAGTCAAGGACTACCTATATATATTGTCGAACTGACAAGGACTCTGTCCTTTTGCCATTTGCAAGTAGATAGGGGCTTCTGGGGGGAAGAACTATGCAAAAAAAAGTCCTTTCCTCCGTTTTTTTAAACTGTCACTATTTTTTTTTATCTTTGACATGTGTGCAAGAGGCTGCCCTTCAGAAAAATAGCAGAACAAAGAAAGATCAGCCTTAAGGAAAAAGATAAATTTTGTTTAATTCCTATTTTAACCTAAATTATTAACACTGACATGTTTATCAAAATATCACAAATTATACCGTGGCAACTTCTGAGAGTTGGGATACATGGGAGCAGCATGTATCTTCTGAGCCTCAGGTTGTTCATTCTTGTTCTAGCCTAAATGATAAGATTCAATAAAGCCAATACTATACAGATGAAAAGGGGAAATCATTTCAAAAGGAGAAAATGTAATTCTCATGGTCTTGTTCAGTATTGCGAAATTGGCCACAGTCAATTGGGAACATTTACAAGAAGAACAGTTCATGCCTGACAAGGATTTGCATTTACCAAAATTAACCCTCACTCTTGTATTGTCTTTTAGTAAATGGCCAGGCTCAAATTTCATTCCAGTACAGGAGCCAAAACTATGTGGCCATTTCCTCTATTGTAATGAATAATATATTCCAGCATCATCCAAGCATTACTGAAGAAACATAAACATATTCTTATATTAGCAAAATGGTGATTGGATGATTCTAGAACAGTGTTTCTCAACCTTAGCCGCTGGAAGATGTGTGGACTTCAACTCC
>JANHFM010002963.1:146967-157125 GCA_032468115.1 Grayia smithii
TGCTTAAAGTGTAATTAACCAGCTCCTGAAGATTAAGGGCACATAATCATTGAAGAACAAGAGATGTGTGCACTTAATTTCTCTAATATACTGCACACGCTTAGTGGCACAGAAGAACAACTGGTGGGCCATTACCATGGATTGGGCCCCAGATAAATCTTGTGCTCTAGGCAAAACTACTTACCAGTATGTGGCAATTTTAAAGTACCATTACAAAAATCTAAGTTAACTTTGGTGACTGAGTCACAAATCACACAAGCATACCTTGCAAATAGAAAATGCTGCTATTTTCAGACCATTTGAAACTTTCATTCTAAACGATTTAATAGCCTTCCCTCTTGAATCATGAGTTAAGTTCAGCCTTTCCTGACCTGGTGCCTTCCAGATAATTGGGGGCTGGAACTCTCTCCTCTTGCTACTTCATGTTCTCCAGAAGAAATGGATTACAATTTCCACAGTTCCTTGTCATTGGTCATGCTCTTGGTCCTGATGGGAACTGAAGTCTGAAACTGCTGGAGGAGGCCAAGTTGCTTTCCTCTAATTTGTAATTCACATCTGAATCCTGGGAATTTCAGTCTGCTTCCACTAAAATATGCTTAATGCTTTTCCCTAGCACCACATTCATGCATCCAGGTGAAGAGCTATTCCATCTCATTAAGATAGCATTGAGATTAGCAGATGCGAGAGAAACAGGGGAACATGGTCTTCTCAGCAATGTGATCAATAAAGCTATTAGGTAGCTAAAGATTTCACAGAAATTGTCAACAAGGTTTCTTTTTATAGAAGCAGTCGGATGAAAATGGCTTCAAAAAGTTGGGGGATGCTGAATCAAGGTCAATGGCTTCTGAACTCATCCTTTGAAGCATTTCAGGCTATCATGCTATAAAATATGAATAAAAATGGACAGCAAACCTGAGTAGAAATATGAAATTCTGAAACAGGCTTTTGTTGTCTTCATCCCCTGGGTTGTATTTGCATATGATAATTGTAGTTAAAATTTGATTTTCTAAAAATGAGATAGTGAGACTGTTGGTGACAATCATATCATAGCTACAGTAGTAGCCAAAATTGTGGAAACCATTTAGGGGAAGTGTATTGCCTAAAACTAGGCAATTTTTTATGAGGGATTTGCTATTAGAATAGCAGTTACAGTATAAAGAAGAAAAGTGAAACACGTAGAAAAAATGAGATAAACAAAAATTATCACTATAGAAAAACCAAGATATACAAAAATTATCACCATGTCTGTTAATACTTAGTTGAGTAACCTTTAGCATGAATTACAGCCTTACAACGTCATCACATGGAGTGAACTTTCCATGGAGTAAGTCATTTAGTTCTGCAGCTGTTATAATGTGAAACCAAGATTGAATGATTGCTTCTATTAACTGGGTTTTATTGCTGGGTCACTTCTGACTAACAAGTTTCTTTAATCGGCTCCATAGTTTTCAATTGGGTTAAGGTCTGGGCTATTCCCAGGCCATTCCAGCAGTGGAATATGATTGATTATCTTGAAACTCCCCCCAAAAAAGTGATGTTATTAGCCATCAAACTTCAAAAATACATCCTTTCCCCAAAGGTTTCCACAATTTTGGCCACTACTGTACTTGATCAAGATCACAGATGTTGAACCAGCTCTTTTAGTCTGCTTGCTACTGAGCTATATGAAAAGAGATTTGGGGTTTCAGAATGAAAGAAAATGGGGTGGTATACACAGTTCTGTTATGCAACAGCATGTTTACATAATCAGCCTGCCAATTCCTCTTAATCTCCCTTAGTGTAAAATATTGGCAAACTACCATATCTCTGGTTTATTCTCTTGTTAAGTAAAAAAAAAATGTGGCTTCTTCTTTAGCTTTGTTATAGGTATGTCCATCTGCTAATTCTTTTCCATGTCTCTTTCATTTTTTTCTCCTGTCCCTGCTTCCCACACAGAGTTGAACATTATGTCATGTTAAATATGTTGAAAGGGCAACTTCAGACACAATGACACAATGCACAACTTACTTATCACAACATCAGTAGGATATAGATAGAGAATTTGAGATTTTTTTGTTTGTTGTTTATTCTCTGTCTCTTTCCACTATGTTCCACACTCTGGAACATAACAAGGGGAAATAAGAATCCTGAAACATCCCATTGTCCTCATGAGAAACCTATACACAGATCAGGAAATTTATTTCAAATGAAACGTGACAAAACAGATTAGCGCTAGGCAGTGGTGGCTTGCTCCTGGGTCGGTCCAGTTCACGCGATCCGGTAGCGGTGACATTGTGACATAACTGAACCTGTTCTCTGCGTACCGGAACCAGGCCAACCCACGTGGCCAAACTTACCTTTTTTTTGTAAACACCGCAAAAATAGCGTTCTGCGCATGCAAATCGTGCGCATGCACAAAGAGAACCAGTAGTAAAGGTAGGTAGAACCATCCCTGGCACTAGGTTGGAAAAGGTATAAGATAAATATATCTAGTCTCTCCTTATTTATTCAGTCTTTATGCTGAACATATATATTGAATGAGGCCAGATAGGAACAAGATGAGCATGGTTTTAAAGTTGGAGAAAGAAACATCAATAACCTGCATTAGGGTATGCAAATTATCTGCAAGCTTTATTGATGAAAGTCAAGGAGCACAGTGAAATTATTTGACTAAGATTAAACAAAAAAGACCAAAAAGACAATGAAGATACTGAAATAAAAGGCTTTGACCATTTGGGACTGACATCAACAGTAAAGAAATCAGCATTCAAGAAACACACCATTGATTAACCCTTGGGAAGATAACAATGAAAAAATATCCAGATGCTGTGAAATATCTAGACTTACAAAGATCACAATTGTACAGGCCATGGTTTCCACTGTGATATTCTACGGAAGCAAAAGTTTGCCTTCAAAAAAACAAGATCTAAAGTATATTGACATTTTTTAAATTTTAGAGTTACTAAATACTAAGGATAGTCAAGAAAACAGGCAATTAGATCATAGAACAAATTAATATAGAATTTCACCTGAGGCATAAAAGATGAGACTCCAATTATTATACTTGGGGCCCAGTATGTAAAAACATAGTTCTCTTAAGAAGTCTATAATGATAAGATGAAAGATGACAAAGATGGAAGGAAACAAGGAGAAGACGATTAGTAACAGTGATAATGATGCTTATTATATTGGCAATGGTTCTGTTGGAAAACCTGAAGGGTCAGTTTGGGCCATAGATCATCTTGGAAAAGGTCTATCTATGTGGTCCCTATGTGCCCACACCATTTGATGACACATAATCAATTTTTTTATTTTTTTTTATTTTTTTTTTAATTTCCACTTATATCCCACCCTTCTCCGGAGACTCAAGGCGGCTTACAATTTCAAGCACAACTCAATGTGCTTAGCAAATTCCTGCTTATGCCTGTTTATTTGGGGGGGTTTTGCACACACCCCCACAAGCAGCATTTTTACAAAGTCAGCTTATTGCCCCCAACAATCTGGGTCCTCAGTTTACCTACCCCAAAAGGATGGAAGGCTGAGTCAATCTTGAGCCTGGTGAAATTTGAACCAACATTAATTGCAGGCAGCTGGAATTAAACTGGAGTCACTTAGCCAGAGCACTAATTAAGTGCGCCACCGAGGCTCTTTTATCAATCAATTGAGATTAATATATTCAGATGCCTCTTTCCAGTCTTCCCAAAATAACTTCCTATCTGGCTCTCTGCCTGTTTTGCCAATCCCCAACATTCTATATAAGAAACCTATTGTCTGTTAAAGTTTCAAAGTACTGCTTCATTACTCCTACTTGGCTTAAATTGCTATTTTCCAGGAGGAAACTGCTTCCTCTGACAAATGACCTGCTTTCCATGGGGGCTAAAAATTCTGAGAATCATGGTGCAATTCAGATAGAGATCAGGGATAATTAGTCATAAACAATTCTGACTTTTTCATCATAATCATACTTATTTAATGCATTTATTTGAAAATTTCATTTTACGACATTCACATATTACACTTTTAATTCTTCAAAAAATAACTGCCTTCTTTCTGGATATGGTATCATATTTTTAAATAATTCTATAGCTGACAGCCTTCTGCTATTTTTATTTTTCAAAAATTCCTAGGAGGCCACTGTAATGTGTGAAACAGTTTTAACGAACAGCTGAGCTATCTGTTGGTTCTACAGCTTGTTTTAATCTTGCATTTGCATGGAAATTGGAATAGAATCAGAGAAGAGCAAGAAGGATGATCAAGGAACTAGAAGCTAAGTCCTATGATGAGGGATTAAAAGAAGAGGGTATAATTAGCTTTCAGAAGAGAAGGAAGATTTATTTCACTCTTCAAATATCTGTATGGGTGTTAGACATAAGAAGAGCTTGCTGAATTAGGCCATAGGCTTTTTTTTAGCTCTGCATTCTGTGTTCATATTTTACCCAGCCAGATGCATTGAGAAGTTCTCAAACCTGGAGGTCAATAACCTTTCTACTATCACATCTCAGCAACCAATATTTAAGTATTTAATACATATTGCATTTATTAAGTGTTTAATAAATCAGCACTTAATTGTGTTGCTTCTGATTCAGAAGGTAATAAACAGCCATCAAAATTAATAGGTTCTGATAACCCTGACCTCTCTCCCCCAATTTATCCGGATCTCCTTTAAAACCATGCAAATGTGGCTGCTATTAACCTAAGAATTCTCCAGGTTAATTATGTAGTGAAAAAAGGTAGCTCCTTCTGTCAGTCCCAAATCTCCCTGCATTTAGTTTTAATGGATGACCTTGAATTCTAATATTGGGAAAGAAGGAGAATGTTATGCACATCTATTCTATGCATGATTTCATAGAGTTCAGTTCTGTTTCCTCCTACCCTCCTTGGTACTGAACTAAAAAGTACTAATTGCTTTCCTTACAGGGGAGTTTCTCCAGCTCTCTAATGGTTTTGGTTGCCCTCTTTTTGCATCTTCCCTAACCTTATAATGTCCTTTTAAAAATCTCTAATACCATATTCTAAGTCACTTATCTTATGCTGAGGAAGATGAAAGGAAAGTGTAGAAGAGGATGACTAGGAGCAAGGTGGATGGACAGTGGTGATGGGTACATCATTGGGGCACTTGAAACTATGGGTAAGGGATTGATCGTTATGTAGGAAATCTACCTACGTGCTCGCTAGAAGTCAGAAATGACTTGATGGCAAATAACCCCTAACCTGCCCCCTTTAAGTATTTTGTTACAAATCCCATCACTGATTGCTGGCTGTGCTTATTGGGTCTGATGATTTCTGTTAATCAAAATGGAAGTAATCACTTTGGAAAGCTGTTGTAATTAATGCAGCAGTATTAAAATCATGCGGTCTTCTAAGCTAGTCAAAATTTTATCTGGAGCTACTTCCCACTCAGCAGTACTGTAGATTTGTGAGTCTCTGCAACCTAATTGCTAATAGAGATGTCACATTTTCTCAACAGAATACATATTCAAATTACCTGTGGGCTACTTCCTTTCAGAATAGAAGTTGGGAAATAATTGAGAGGAAGAAATGAATGCAAATACATATGACCAGCCAGAATTACCTTAATGGAATGCTGTTTTGGAGGGGAGGTTGGGGCCAGATGGAAATTCTTTCTTGGCAGTGAGATACTTCAACCATGCACTCTCATTATAAGTCAGTTTGACAGCAGATCTTCATCATTATCATTAGTTCCACAAATGTCTTCTGGCACTTCAATGAGAAGTAAGAAACTCAAATGAGAGCTACAAATATAGAGAGATACAATAGGAATAGTTTATAGGAAAGGAGATGTGGACTGCCTGTTGAGATTTGCAGATGGCTGGCAGGAGAATAAAAGTTGAATTCTTCTCAGAAAGATTTGAGTTTCATTCCTGTAATTCAGCAATGGTTAAATGTGCTACTTGGCACATTGGGTCAGTTCTCAAAAAAATAAAAGGTGAGACCAGGACAAAAAGTTAAAATTAAATGTAAAATAAATGTAAAATAAATAAATGCATGGCATTATAGTTGATTACTGCTCATATATGTTCTTTCTTTGGTATTTTCTACAGATTAATTCTGGAAAAATATTGCCAAAGTGGCCTGCAAATGGCAATTTATGTAGGCATGAGTCAATGTGACATTTTTAGGACCTTAAAATTAAACCAGAATTAATAAATTTCTTTAAAGCTTTCCCAATTTCACAATACATAGGCCGTTTTTGAAGAACTATTGGTAGCCACAATAAGGAACAGCCCAAAAAAGACTCTATGAGTAATTTTCCACTCCCATGAGGGAACAGGAATGGATGTTTGTAGACATTTTTCTGTTGTGGCATCAATTTATGGCCTTTTTTCTTTCTTGAAGTTCTTTCAACTCCTTTCCTATTACACTTCAGAAAATTACTTAATACAAAACATTTAATTCACAGATAATGTCATCCTTTTTTCTTTGGTTATTTGATTTTTTTATTATGTTTATAGTTTTAACTGTGATCACTTTTATTATGGTTGAATTAATATATATCCCTGATGGATGTTTTATTGGTGTGATAACTTGCTCCGAGTCTCTCAATTGCAGCATGCAAAAACCAAACAAAACTATCAACCAATAATCAATAAATATATTCAATATTGCCCCAGAACACAGGTTGCATATCATTGGTTTATAGTTTTTGATGTTCTCAGTGACCTGTAAGTGCATTGCAAGAGGATTTGAAGAGATTCTCTTGCCAAGAAAGGATCACAGACTCATCAAAGAAGGTTGTGTTACTTTCTCTTCTGTCTGTTTCTTTCCATAATCTCTCCTTCTTACATTGATGAAAGGGTTCACAAGAAGGTGGTGAATATGAATATCACATCTGGCACGATTAATCGTCATTTGAAAAGCAGCAGTGTATCCTATTACCACATAGCTCCACATGGTCTGTTAGTCATACAGCCTTGCTCCTAACGTTTCCTGAGATACCCATATTTACTTGAGAAACAGAATAATAACCCTAATTTGTGCATGCCAGGATATTTATTTGTATGCATATGAGAGAGTGAGAGAGGGCAGGAATGAGATTGTGCAGAGAAATCTGCATCTCTCTGATGCTAGACTCTTCTCTGAACTTGGCAGTTCATCGTTTTCTAAGCCAGTGGATAGTTCCCACATGGTCTTTGATGTTCATCGATCTTCCAGGTGTCTGTGTGGTTTCTTTGAAGCACCAGACCCTGAGTGGAAAAAACGTTCATGCAGTGTGCTGAGAGCATAGAAAAGAGCCTTTGTAAATCAGTTTAAGGTTAATAAAAGGTTAACATCCGGAATGTTTTTCTCCTTGTGTATGATCATCCTATAAAAGGATAAGTACATTCCCTTTTATACTGTAAGAATACTTGACAAAGCTTTTGCTTATTTGTTTCCAGGAAATGGCAAAATGAGCATGTGTGTCAGGGGTGGGTTCCACTTACCTTTACTACCGGTTCGCAATGGGAGCACGCGTGCTTCTGCGCATGTACAGATCATCTGTGATAACATTGGGACAGATGGGCAGAGCCTCCCGCCGCCATTACTACCGGTTCGCAAGAACTGGACTGAACCGGGAGCAACCCACCACTGATGTGTGTGTGTGTGTTATTACATGGTTTCTCACAAGTTTCTCACTTTTGCATTCTTAAATTTATCATCCCATTTTAAGAGAAATGAGAATTAAATGCAAATATGCATTGTATGTATTTATATTAACTTTGCCATAATGTAATCTGTATTTCTATAAATTAGTTTGATTCACTATATCAGTTTTAAACTTTTTTATTCATGCCTTCTCATATTTTTTTAATATAAAATTATGACTCTCTTTTGTCCCGTAAAACTCAGAGCACTAATTTTTGAAGTATAGATAGGTTTCATTTCACTTCCCAGTTTGGTGTGAAAGCATGAATTAGGTAATTAGGTTAACTGAGAGTAAATAAAATGTGGGCTGAATGCATGCAATTCTCTATAACAAGCCTCCTTATGAGCAAAACAAAAGTTACTAGAAATAACATGGTTGGAAACCTGAAGTTAAAAGAAAAGAAAAAAAGACAAGATCAGAAAAAGAAGTCTTTGAGATAAAAAAAGTTTAGAAGTAAAAAGACATAATATGATTATTCTCCTATTAACTGTTCAGCTAAGGCCAAAGGAGAAACATTTGCCTTGCTGCATTTCTCACTTATTGTTCTCTCTGTATGTATACCATAGAGTTTGACAGTAAATACAATGGCAAATGGCCTGCTTTGAAAGACTTTGAGAGGATTGTTATTTATTTGAAATCATCAGATAGATGTGATAACTCACAGCCTGCCATGCTTCATATACTATAGCCTCCCAGAAGAGTTTTGTGATGTTCAGTATCGCCAAGATTGCAGTCCTATAATTCAGCAGAGAAGGCTGCAATTTTCAATCAGAGTAGAAGGAAAGATAACTTTAGCCCCCATATTTGTGGTGGTGTTAAAAGTCAATCCAGTTCATACCCATTTCAAAGGTTCAGAACCATTACAAATGGAGAATGGAGGTTTTCCAGTTGCTCATCTTGAAGAATACCTGGACAAATGCTTAAATAGGCATACTGTAGTTCCCTACAGGGAGGGATCTCCTCTGCCTCTTTTTAAATATAGTAATGGCCAATAAGTAATGGCTTTTAAATATGCAGATATAATGCTCAATGTTCTGTTTCTTCTCTCTCTTTTCTTGGTGATTTCTTCTTTGGCAAAATAGCAATCTAGACAAAATAGCAATCTAGACAAAACTCACAATGCAGCTGACCTGTTTTTAATGAGATGTATTATCTTAATGGAACCCTATCACATGTAAAACACACTTTAACAAGGAGGATATGTATATGGAAGTGAATTTGCTCAGAAATTGTGTTTGGCCTACAGGAGACTATTTTCTGGGCTGAACTGAGTATTAAATCTGGGGTGACACTCTCTGCAGCACACAGCACCTATAGATTAACTAGTGAAGAGAACTGATAGGTTTCTGAATCATTGACTCATTATATTACTGGCCTATAATCAACTGGACCAATAAAGCATCCAAGAAATAGATAAGGAAATTGCAGAGAAGAGAAAGCTATTAGCTAATCCAGACCACATTTTAAATTGTGTTTCTGTAAATGTCTACCTTTTAAAATGTGCTAAGCCTGATGATTTATTTCCATGAAAACCTCTCATTGCTTTGAGGATAAAGCATGTGTGTTCCCTACTCTATTGTGATAGTTATTTGAATAAGATGACTTGGAAAAGCGTCCCTGCACTACCATGCTGAGGTTAAAGCTGGAGAGCAGTCTTTCATGTCTGATGTCAGAAAACCTGTGGATTAGACTAAACACCAAGACAGAAGTTACTGATTCTCAGCAGGATTTTCTTAAGCAGCTTAGCAAAGCCATCCAAAAAGCCTCTTGTGGCTATCAGAAGAATTGCCATTAACGGTAATGCCCATTAGATTAGGCTTGTAAAGTCAGAAGTACATGATTATATTCTTTTTTTGCCTGATTATCTTCTACTTTTCTCAACCCTGTTTCAAAAGTATTTGAATAGTTTTCTTTGGGCGGGGGACTGGGCAGGAAGGGGTTGGTATGTTGTTCCACAGACTGGCTTTCTTTTCTTTGATCTTTATACTGTGTGGCTTTGTGTTTTATTGTAGTTTGATGACCCCACAGATTTTATAACCACTAGAGCAGCCCTTTAGCCAGATTAGTGGGGACTGCTGACTTCAGCAACTCCTAATCATGATCACACTCTTGATTCTGTCTTCATTTCAGTATGGAAGTCAGACTAATTCGTAGCGTTTCTTTGTTCTTATGATCCCATTACCCATGTCTCCAAGGTGTTTCCAAGGGTGTCTGCACACCGTGGTCCAAAAAGTGAAGATAGCTGTAATGGTGTGACTCAAGCATGTGTCTGTTTCTGTATGTGGGTGTGGGTGTGGATGTGGATGTGGATGTGGGTAGGTGGGTGCCACACACACCCCTGCATGTTTAATCTATTCTGGTTCCCAGTTCATTTCTTAATCCAATCAAATGTATTGTACATTTGATTATGTTGATTATGTTGATTGTACATAGAGTTATGACTGTATGACTGTAACTTTGTTGCTGGTAGCCTTAAGATTTTTACTGACTGTTTCCTAATATGATTCAATTGCTTATTTGTTCCCTATGACTAT
>JANHFM010002963.1:257426-270775 GCA_032468115.1 Grayia smithii
TGGTCCTCGCTTAATGGCCAGTTGCATAGCAAGTGTTCTAATTTACAACTAACCTCCCCAGAGCTACTTGACCTGTTTTTGGACTTTTGAGAGCCATGCAGACACACACACACACACACACACACACACACACACACACACACTTATGATCAGTTACATCCCACACAGTCATATAACTCAGGTTTTCTATGTTTTTTGCCAGTTTACAACAACTACTCTCTCTCTCTCTCTCTCTCTCTCTCTCTCTCTCTCTCTCTCTCTCTCTCTCTCATCTTTTCTCTTTTTCTCAATTCTCTCATTTCTTTCTTTCTTTCCTTTCTTTCTTTCTTCTTTCTTTCTTTCTCCCTATCTCTCTTTCTCATCTCTCACCTCTTTTTCTTTCATTTCTCTCATCTTTCTTTCCTTCTTCCTATCTCTCTCTCTTTCTCATCTCTCTCATCTCTCTCTCTCTTTCCTCCCTTTCTGTGTGTGTCTCTCTCTTCCCTGTCTGTCTCTCTCTCCCCCCTCTCCCCATGTGTCTCTTTCTTTCCCCCCTGTCTTGCCTCTCTCTTCCCCACTGTGTGTGTGTGTGTGTGTCTGTCTGTCTCTTTCCCCCAACCTCTCTTTGTGTCTGTCTCTCTTTCCCTCTGTGTGTATGTGTGTGTGTGTGTGTTTCTCTCTCTCTCTCTCTCTCTGGGAAAGAGAAACCTCTGAACTGGTGCTGGGTGGTTGGGAATCTGACATCTAGAGGCCGATGAGCCACGTACTGAAGACCAGATGGGAGCAATTCCGCAAAAATATCTCTTGTCAATTGTGAGCACTTCTGCTTAGGAGAAAGAAGAGCTTGGTGGGAGGAGGCTTGTTGGGTGTCAGAGGGGCAGTGAGCATTTCACAGCTAAGGGGGGGTTGAGCCTCCCCACTCACATCTTTGCCTGAGGGCATCGCTGGCAGCCACTTCCTGCATTTCAGGAGTTCTGTGCTCTTCCCGTTGCTGCTTGGCCTCCATGCATGGAGGCAGGAGGCAGCAGTTTCATTCGCTACCTATGACTTCCAGGTGGCAAGCAGCCAAGCAAGCAATCCAGCAATCTGCCAGCTGCCTCTAATCTGTAGTTTACTTGTAGCACCATTGGCCTTTCTCCCTAACTCTCCCAGCCAATGGTGCTCACAAGTAAACTGCAGCTAGGAAAGTCAAATATAGCCAGAAATAAACGTTTGTGTAGTAGCCGCTGGCTGGAGCTACTAAACAGCAAAGATGGGTGGGAGGCCCCAGAGCACACAGACCACAGCACAGCACTCTCCCAAGGGCTGCCCGCCCATCCCCTGCCCTCCTCACTAGTCCGGCAAGTGATCTCCCGTGCACTTCCCTTGCAGGCAACCCGGCTTCGGCAACCACACAGGGAGGGCTCTGGGGCTACAATCTCCTGCCCACTTCCCTTGCAGGCAAGCCAGCTTCAGCAATCACATGGGGTGGGCTCTGGGGCTGCAATCTCCAGCCCGCTTCCCTTACAGGCAAGCCAGCTTTGGCAACCACACAGAGAAGGCTCTGGCATGGAGAAACACCCGCCAAAGCAACTGCCTTTTCTCTCCTCCTTCTGTTCGGAGAAAGAAGGAAGAGGCAGAGATGGCGGCAGCAGTGGCAGCACAAGGGGCTGACCATGTTGCAGCGGCGTGGTTACCCGGCCTCCCTTCGCCTGGGTCTGCTTTGGTGGCTCCGGCCCTAGCCCCGCTTCCTCCCCCACCACTGCCTGCTTATCTTCCAAAAAGGCTTCTTTGAAGCCACTTTCTCTGCAGGCCTCCGAAAAGTACCGGCAGAAAAAGCTGCTGTCATTGTTGCCATGTTCTTCGCGCATGCGCATCCCATTGGACTTGCAAGGCAATGGGATGCGTGTACGCGAAGAACATGGCAGCCACGAACATGGCAGCTGGGGCAAGCGACCGGGTGACCGGTTCGGGGGCGTGGCCAGATGGCCATTACTACCGGTTCTCCGAACTTCGCCAAATTTTTGCCAACGGTTCGCGCGAACTGATGTGAACCGTAGCAACCCACCACTGCACTGCAGGGTATAATAACAGAATCTTGAAAGGTTGCTAGAATGTCTTGCTGCCCCATCATACAAAGAGAATCAAGGAAGGGTTATTTGAGCTTCCTTCTGATGCCTTTTTCTTTCCCAGGACTGTCATTATTATGATCTTGCATTTTAATATGAGTTATTTTTCACTGTGTTCAACAGAAATTAGATTTGAAATCATATTGTAGAACAGGGGTGTCAAACTCAGGTCCCAGGGGCCAAATCCAGCCCACAGGGTAGTTAGATGTGGCCCGCTGGGCCGCCCTTGAAACAGCAAAGGATCAGCCAGCAGTGCCTCTGCCAGCAAAAATGAAGCCAGGGTGTGGCCCTTCCTAGCTTTGTTTTTGCTAGCAGAGGGTTGCAGGAGGGAATCGCAGCCGAAATGGAGCTCGGGAATCTGTTTTCGCAGGCAGAGCACTCGCGCCACCACAGGCGACCCTGACATGAGTGACGTTGAGCTGGCCATGCCCACCATAGCCATGCCCCCCCTGGCCTCCCAAGATGAAACACAACCCTGATGGGGCCCTCAATGAAATTGAGTTTGACACCCCTGTTGTAGAATATGCTTATTTAGAAAAAGTACACCTTGATATGCAACCTTCTGTCATACATTTGCTTTTTGTCTATTTATTTAAATTAATAGCTTGCTTAAATATGTGATATTATATTACAAATTGTGCATCTCTCTATGTATTTTAAATCATGAAGCATATTGTTCCATACTAAGATTGTTTAGTTTGAATGGGCATATAAAATTCTTTCATAGCTTATCATTGAATGATCCAGCAGTCCTAATCTACTACATGCTAGCCCTGTAGCAACTGAATGGAAGAAAGCAGAATTCTTATTTACTTGTTTAACTGGGTAAGCCAGTTAACGAATATGAGATCTTCTGCCTGCAAAAGATGCTTTGTGCCATTAAAACATAGCTCCCTTTCATTATGTATTCAATTTACAGTGTAAAAGATCAAAGGTCTGCTGATTAGAATTATCCTTTTTTTGTCTGACATGTTGAATGCCTTCTGTAATTCCAGCCAGAGTATAAAATATAGGACCACATAAATAAACAATCTGATCTAGTGCAAGAAAGTTTAGAACTTCATTAATTTTCATTGTATACGAAGTACACTGTAATTTAGAATGTTCAAACTAATCCACTCTCTATGAGGAAAGTTGGTAATACAGCCAGTTTCCTATTCTTGTTGTTGATGATAGTTTACAATCTATATTTTATCTTTTAATATAACTTTTGGAAAATATTTTCTTTTAAAAAACTTTCCAGTATCTCATTTTTATATGTTGATTAAATAACTCAGAAAACAACATAAGTTATTGTGATAATATATAGTTGTAAATTATATCCACATATAATGGATGTATATGCAATGGTTAATGGTAATATTTCTTATTCTTTTATAAGCTGGATTACAAAAACAGCAGGCCTTACTACTGGTAGCATTTCAAAAAAATTTTTTGCTGCAGGCTCTTGTGTTAAAAAGAGGATTGATAAAAAAGAATCTTGCATAGTTGGAGTTTTAACTGACCCTAAAGGAGTATAAATATTCAACATGTTTCCTCTAACCAATGTTCCTATGTATCCTCCTATGGAAAAGGACATTGCTTTATCATGCTTTAGCAAAGGCACACAGTGACTTTGAACACAGACACATATGCGCACACACCAAAAAGTGTTGAAATGTATTTAGGCTTCAGTTCAAACAAACAGAGGCAAGAAAATATGGTACGTTTAAGGTATAGGTAGCTTAAATTAAAAATAGTGATAATGAAATTGTGAGCAAAAGATAACCATCAAGAGTTCTTGAATTTATATTAAATCAAAATCATAGGAAATTGGCATGCAACAACACTGTAACCTCCAACAATAACGTATTTTAAATCACATACACACACATATACATGCACACAAGTTAAAATATATTTGTCTTTGTATTTTCAGTGCCACGTTTTAAATACTGAATCACACTTTTGAATTTTCTTTTTACTGGGAGCAGTGCAAAGAAGCAGTCATAAGATCAGTGTAATTACTTCCCTGTTTTTTGTTTTGTCCCCCCCCCCTTTTTTTCCCTAAATAAAGTGGATTTATTGCTGTGAAAGGCTAAATGTTTTTGTGTGGGTTTTCTTTTGTAATGCACAGCAGCTTAAATAGCCCCTTAGACAGATGTTGCCTGTTGGTAGGAAATGTAAGATGCTTTGAAGGACTGAAGATCAGCTAGTAAATATTATGCAAGTATGCATACATTTAACCTTCAGTATTCCTTTATTACTGTATGGTCAAAATTAGGAGAAAGTAAAAAAGTGAGCTAATTAAAAACTGTAGTGTTAAGATATTGCCCTGGAATTGAACAGGTATGTTCTCTCCAGCAGAAATTATTCTGTGGACCTGTCAGGTAAAAGAGGGCAATACTACTGCCTTTATTTAGTTGCATAATTTTATTTGATTTGATTTTGGCATCATATGATTCCAGAGCAACTACAGTATAAAACAAACTTTAAATATAATGACATAAATAAAAAAATACAAAAAGATAAATGAAAGAATGGCACTCTAGAGAAAATATCAACCCAAAACAAAAAAATATCAATTATCTCAATCATCTCTAAAAAGGGAAGATCCATTCATCCTACCACAACGCTTAAGTGAACAGCCATGTTTAGGCCAAGTTTAAGGCCTACCCGAATACTATCAGGGTGGGACCTATTCATAGTTTGAGGCTAACCTCATTCCAGAAGGCATGCATCATAACAAAGAAAGCATCGTTCCTGGCTCCCGAAAGGTGACATTGTGTTACCAAGGGGACCAGAGCATGTCCTCTTTGTTATCTGTTGCTGCCCAGGCAAAAACCTCAGAAGATAGGTGATCTCTCAAATGAGTGGTCCCTATATCATGTAGAGGTTTTCAGTGACCAACTCCTTCAATTATATCTGGAAGCATAACCAGTGCAACAGGCAAAGCAGGGGTGTCCCAAGGGCATTCTGAGGCATTCTGGAAAAGATGTATATCTTCATCAATATATCAAGAGATAGCACTCCTAGTAACTGACCTCAAAAATTCAACATTGATTTGAGGAAGGGAATGTGCTTCCCCTGCTGCCTTCCCTGGCCTCATTAAAAGTGTCTGTTATTCAAGTGCTATTAGTGTTAATATTCCAAAATTATTTATAGGATTGAACTTTTAAAAAAGAAATTACAGCCACTTGAAAGAAGAATCTGTGTAATTCTTTTCCAGCAGTTGAATAATTTCTGATAAATTATGGGTCAAAACAAAATTTGTTTTTTCCCATTTTTTTCTTAATGACATCCTATAAATGAGATAAATATCTAAGGAAACCTATCCAAAGAATATATTTGAATTGAGACCCAAATCAAACTAGGAGATAATTATGGCTTTGTTAGAGTCTTAGATCACATAAGCATTTCTTAAACTGTGCTGGAAAAAAAATGAAATAAATTCTGGCTCCATAAAAAACTATATAAGAAGTAATAGCAAAAGTGAAGATTGAGCAAAGAAATTAACCTTGAGCAGCATTGCTGGGAAACAGACACACCAATAAAAAATAACATGCTTGAGAAGGCTTTGTATTTTGTTGATTAAGAGAAATGCAAACTGCATGTTAATTCAAAAGTATAAATTGTTAGCATCTACCAGTAGAACGATAGATACATAGTGACAGTGACAGTTCTATCGTATGGATTCTTGCTGAATTTATTGAATTTACTGGATTTTTTCTTGCTGAATAAAGTAGAACCTGAAATTGTGACAGAGGAATAGCATCCCTAATGTACCTTAACTGTTAAACACCTCTGGGGTTGGTTCAGTTCATACACAGATCTCCTGAGTTTACAGGACTCAGTGGGACAACTCTAAGCTAACATAATGAGTTTTAAAATGTCCCTTTAATTTGAGGAATATATGGAAATGAGAACAGCCATTCCAAGATTTTTCTGATACCCTTGTCTATCCTGGACACCATTTATGCATCTCTCATCATCCCGCTGCACCTGAAACTAAGTTTTGTTGACTGTATTCTCCAGGGAGGGAGTAAGAATAAAAACAAATTGTATGCATTTCTGGCATGTTTGCACACGAGACGTATTGTTCAGGAGCTTTTGATGTCAATTTCAGATTAAATTCTTGTATAGGTCTCATGACTTTTCAAGGAAAGCCTACTCTTTTCCTGCTCTTGTGTTCTGTTTTGGCATTCTGATAACATAATACTTGATCAGATATAATCTTTTGTGTATTATGTTGCCAAATTTATTCCCGGTACAATATGGGGAAAGCAGCAAGTTCAGTCTTTTTTCTCTGTACAAAAAAGAAAGAGAACAAGAAAAATTTGATGATGGAATCCCTTCCCCAGCTTTTTTTTTTTTAAGAACTCCCTCTTGCACCCCAAAATTGGTTATCCTGATTTAAATAAGGATTATGGAAAGTTGATATATATAAGGTTGTTTGAAATTCCAAAAATCCTTCTCACTCGATTTATGAGTGTGGGGTGGGAGGATCACAATACATGAATCATGATGCAAATAACACAGCTTACACATTTCTGGCAGACATTATCACGCTTATACTGTCTTTAATTCAACATCAACAGAGCTGTGCAACTTTGTGGCTCTTGCTTTTGAGGGAGCCTCTTCAATTGTTGGAATTTATTGGGTAAACTTTCCACCACAACACAATAACATCATGGCATGCATAGTACTATTTTGAGCCATTATACCTTCATATGAACAGCTTCATATGAATCTTCTGTTTAAAAAGTCTGATGCTTCCTACAGTGAGGTATAGTATAACTTTCTTTGAGCTAATACTACATAATAGCCAAGAAAGGAGAGATAGCCAATTAAATCTGAAGCTCCCTCTAACATCTAATAATTTCCTCCCCTGAAAAGGAATTCTCCCAATCCCTCTCCTTGTCCATTCTAGAAACCAAACCAGAACAACAGCGATAATAACAAAAAAAACAGATATTGCAAACCAACTGAAAAAAATGCCTTACATATCAAAGGAA
This sequence comes from Grayia smithii, assembly GCA_032468115.1. Classification (NCBI taxonomy): domain Eukaryota; kingdom Metazoa; phylum Chordata; class Lepidosauria; order Squamata; family Grayiidae; genus Grayia; species Grayia smithii. The sequence goes on from JANHFM010002963.1 coordinate 264,508, forward strand.
TCATCCCAGACCTTGTACTCCCCAGTTGCAAATTCTATCTTATGCGGTAAAAACTCATCCTTGCCCAATGTGTTCTACCTAAAAACTACTTTTTCATTGGGAAAAAAATGGACTTGAATTTTCCTGGTGTCTAGTTTCCTTGAATTGTATTTGTTACTGGAAATACTTGCGAAATTCCTTATGATTGTTCAAATGGTTAAAAGAAATCTCAACAACTAAAATAACTTTCAGTATAATTAGATGGAGATGTATGTGTGCCTGTTTTGAGATTCAACTTTTTATTTGAGATGTCTTATCTGATCTTTACATCTGCATTTATATTAGCTTCTAGAGGTTTCCAGTCTAATTAAGTTTAATGTATATAATGGAAAATAATTATCTGCAAACTGTTCTCATCAAATCAAAGCTAAAGGGGCTATTTAGGCCATCCAATTTGTCTAAAAAAGTAAAAATATTTCAAGAACAATTATTTTTATTCTATTTAATATTAATTTATCATTATTTCTGTTAACATTAATAAGTAAATATTATTTAATAATGTTATTAAATAATATTAAACATAAAGTAAGTAAATATCTATTTTTCAACCAGATCAAGAAAAATCACTTGCACGAAGATTTAATTATTAGTAAAATTAACAGTTGATTCTTTTGTTAAAAATACATTTATAAATCTTTAATGCTTGAATATTCCCTGTTGTCTCAAGATGGCAAAGAAACAAGACAGTTGTGATGAAAGCACAATTTCATTCAAGTTTAATTTGATCTTGTTCTTTAACTTTGACAGCTTGGTTCTGATTGTTCCATCTGTTATGTACATGTCTTTAAGTGACTAAATCTCAAGGGGAAAAATAACCCATTCTTCAGTGAGTTGGCACATGTTACCTCATTTTCAAGAAATCATTATCCAGTCTCCCTCTGTTTCTTTGTTGAAATATGAACTCTAATTTCATGAGGCTTTTAAAAATTAGGTGAAATTTTCTTTTTCTTCCTTTGTAAAGAATAATTTTACAAAATTCTCAAATGCCTATAAAAGTTGAACAGAAGTAACTTAATTAAAAGAAAAGAACACTTTGAAAAGCTTTGAAAGTTTAGCTTTATAAAATCTGCCTTTGAGTTCTTAGAAATTCAAGCCTATCTGTATATGCTGAATTGGAGTTGCTGACTTTTTCTTCAAACCGTTTTTACTAATTTACTAATTATGCATCATAGAGATATCTTTAAGTACCTAACCTGAAAATTTTCAGAATAATTAATGCATTGCATTTAAGGAAGCAGAGCCCTCCAGAGGCGTGGAGGAGACAAGTAGGTTAAATGACAAAAGCATTTGCAACACAAGATCTGCTCTTTTTCGTATGTGCATTGTAACTCCACATAGACATAAGAAAGGGGTGCAAGATGCATCTTGAGTTTTCTAGTTTAGAGTGCAGGAGAAAATGAATAAAATACCTTTTTCCTGTTAATTGCCATTTAGATTTTTTTATGAAAATGGATACATCAGTAAAAATGAATAGTCAAAAAGTCTTCAGTTTTGTAAGGATAATTATGGATGCTGTAGAGTATGGATCCATTATGGATCCATATGGATCCATTATGCTGCATCATAATGGATGAAAACAGGTTTTTCTTTGTGTTTGTGTGTTCTGTTCAACTGACAGCATATTCATAAAAATTAAGATGTAGACAGATATATATATTTAAAACAAACTACAGTGTAGCAGAATCAAATGGATAAACTTTTCCAACCAAACATCCAATATAATATTTAATACCATCTCAGCCCCACTGCTAGGAGGGAAATCCACCAAAGATCATTGAAGAGTAGAACAGTCCTTCAAACATTCCTCCCTCAAAATTTTGGGTTTTAGTAGGTAGACAGTTCCAGTAAATCCATTAAGTATATTTACTAGTTATACATTTTGCAACTAGTTTGCATTAGAATACCCAGCAAATCAATGATTAAATGTCACTTTCCATTTTTATGTTTTCTATCCACATTGATTTTCAAATATACCTCTTCAGCCATCTGTACAGATTCCAGAACTTTTGGAATAGGGCAAGTTATCAATCAAAATTAATATTAGATAGTTAACAAGCTATCATGGAAACCTAGCATGTACATCAATTAAAAATGTTTTTGTCAAGAAGTTGGCAATAGAGCTGCCTGTAAAGTAATACAAAAATTGTTTTTCCATAAAAATGTGGGAAATATATTTTATTTTATTTTGCTTTATATATCTGACTCACTAAACAACTTAGAAAATAATTTATTGTTCCAAGGCAATATGCATGAGTGGAGAGTTTCCAGAATCAATAATTTTGTTCCATCTGTGCTCTGGCTTCTGTTGTTCAGACCACTGGTCACTAATATAGTATTTTTAGAAAATGAAGTATCCACTTCTGTATTATTAGGGGTTTTTTATCTATTACAGGGATAGGCAGCACTGAAGAAATTAGAATGTAAAATTCAGCTTTCCAACTTATACTATGCTGCTGAAAGCCATGTTGTGATAATGTTCCTGGATGTCTATTTTTAAACAATATTTTAATGGTGAAAATAGGAGTGAGAGGTCTCTAAAAGCCAAGCTATTCCAGTTCACCATTAAAATAACCCCAGTATTAGCCCCAAATCACAATCATTAGGCATGATCTTTAACTAGATTTAAGGATGGGGATGGGGAAAATCTGCCTAACAGAGGCAACTACTTCCATTCCAGTGGTGGGTTACTCCCGGTTTGGTCCGGTTCTATAGAACTGGTAGTAAAAGTGGCAGGAGGCTCTGGCCATCTGCCCCAGCGCCATCAGGGTGATCCGCACATGCGCAGAAGCTTCTGTGCATGTGCAGAAGTAAGCGCGCGTGAGCGAGTGAACTGAGCATGCATGTGTGCTCCCGTTGTGAACCATTAGTAAAGGTAAGTGGAACCCACCCCTGTTCCATTCCTTCTCTTAACTATCCCCCCCCCAAGTAAAACAGAGACCAAATCATTATTTCTATCCTTAATTTCTATTTCAAATTATAGTCCAATTAGATTTAGTTATTTAACTATTTTGATTATTTAAGATTACAATTCCAATATACTCATTTATTTATTTAGCAAATATTTAGCCTCCCATCTCACATGATGTGATTCTGGGTGGAAGACAACCACAGGAACAAAACAACATAACCAATCTTAAAACACTGACCATTAATCAAAATGAAAACACAAAGCAGCCAAAATAACAGGAGAATAACAGTCACCTAATATCATAAAACCACCATGGGATTCCCAAGGTTGCTGGAAAAAAACACATTTTAAATACTTTCTGGAAAGCTAACAGGGATATAGCCAATCTCATTTCAAGGGGAATAATGTTCCAGACTCACAACAGAAGCCACAACAGAAAAGGCATATCTGTGTCCTGCAAGATGGCTAGGGAATTCTGGGAGTTGAAGTCCACCCCTCTTAAGGTGGCTCAGGTTGAGAAACACTGTGCTAGCAGACGGGGCCTGCAACATACCCTTACTACAAAATGTGATGGAATTGGCAGATATAATCATGATGAGGCTGTCTTTAATGTGGTTCCATGCCGTGTAAAGGTTTAAAGTCAAAACCAGGACCTTGAATTGCACACAGAAATAGACTGGAAGCCAATGCATCTCATGAAGCACATCCTAGGGGCACACATAAATGTCTCCATAGCTGCATTCTATATCAATTGAAGCTGCCAGATGCTTTTGAACGACAGTCATATAAAGTATGTTGCAGTAATCTACTTTGGAAGTGACCAACACATGAGTAACTGAGGAAGTCTCATGGTCCAGGAAAAGGCACAATTGGTGCACAACACAAAGCTGTGCAAAGGCCCTCCTGAATGATTGGAAAAGATCCAAATAATCCACTTCATCTAGGGCTTTCTAAAGCTGTTTCACAACCACCTTCACAACCTTCCCTAAAAAAGCGAAGTTAGACACTGAATGAAAATTGTCCAGTATAGTCGCATCTAGCAGTGGCTTCTTGAGGAAGGGGCAACCATTTTCTCCTTAAGGGGCAGCAGAATGACCCGTCTCAGAGAGGAATAAATCACTGCTAAAACCCAACCACACAACAACACCTCCCAGTCAGCCTTAGTTTGGAGGGCATGGATCTAAGGAATCTGAGTTCACAGTTATAAGTACTCTGTCCACTTCCTCAGCCCCAAGAGGTTAAAACCATTCCCAGATAACCAGGCAAGACCGTATCCCATGCATCTCCATTGGACCTGTATTAAAGTTGGTGTTCAACTCTGAATGAATTTGAGTGATTTTGTCCAATAAATGCTCTGCAAATTCCTCCTTCAGAGGAAACTTCAGAGTCCTCCTTCCCCACGAGGCCTTGTGTCACCTTAAACAAGGTGGTGGGGTGGATAGCTACAGATACAGTAAAGGGCAGAAGTATCATTTCTGGTGCAGTGATTAGAGATGGCGCAGTGGTTAGAGGTGGCGCAGTGGTTAGAGGTGGTGCAGTGGTTAGAGTGTTAGGTCTCCAGCCTTCGATCCCCCTCCATCCAGGAACAAATAAATCCAACTCACATTCAAAGTCCAGGCCATTTATTTCCGTACATGCTGGCACTTCCTAGGCAATCCCAAAACTGAATCCTCCAGACCTCTCCTCCCCTTCTGCCTGACCCCGTCGTGATGACCACCAATTATGTCCTCTTCCATCCGTGCCACGTAGTCAGTCCATCCATTGATTATATAACCTTATTATGTTTACCTTACCCTGCTCCCCTCCCCCCTACAAGCTGGCAGCTTGGAATGTCAGTAATATGGTTTCCAAGCCTGACACTAAGACTTCCACCCCTTGGGAGTCTGACCACCAATTAGAGTGCATTTCTTACACAAGAACAGGAAGCTCTAGAGTGGGGCCCAGAAAGGGCATAAAGCCAAGGCACTCTCAGCATCTCTGCTCTTTTTTCTTCTTTACCCAACATCATCAAGGCATGTGATCCTGTCCACCATTAAAACCATCTTTCCAAACAGCCACCATGTTTCCAGTGTCTTTCTCCCCACTTGGAACTGAATCCAGAAGGATATTTCTTCCAACACCTGAATATGAAAACTTTCTTTTGAGAGTCAAGAAATGATCACAATCACTCTCCTTTTCTCTGAAAAAAAAAGAGAGGGGTTTTATTTTTATTTTATTTTTTTTAGTCCGGCTGAGAGCTTCTATTCCTGCATTAATGGGATTAACTTCTGGGCTTGTTTGCAGTTGTTTATTTAGAAATAGATTCACCCCTGAAATCCTAATGGAGCTCAGCAGCTCAGGAGAACTTGAGGAGGACAGCCAATCAGTTGCCATGGAGCTTACCCAAGCTTTGTAGAAGAGAACCTGCCAAACTTGTTGGCCTAAGCAAAGTCTTTCTAGGAGATTTTCTTTTGCTTTCTTTGTTGGCATTCAAGAGAGGAAAAAAACCCACTTTATTTTAGTATAAACACCACAGGAGATAAAGGATTAGGAATGTATGTACAAATTGATGGCTAACCGGATTCAATCCATCCATGAAAAGGAGTGCAGAAAATCAATGTTTTGCCTCGTTTCTCATGTCAATGCTCTGTTGGGAAGGCTTGCATCTAACTGGGGACAGGAAGGGTGAATGCTCTGATTTGCCTAGTTGGCTTCTTTTCAGATTATAAAGCTATACTTTGCTTGACTAAAACAACTATTGTAGGCGGGATTTGGGTAGCATATGAATCTCAGGCCTCTGTTAAATAGCTGAGTTAAGGGGATGTCCATCAGTTCTTGAATCTGCAGAAAAATATTCTGGCAAAAATTGTACCGCTCCATTATCGATCCTATTCTAGCATAGTAATGAAGATGGAAAATGATGGTATCCTTTACTTAAGTGTTATTCTTACTATAATACTTGCTTTTCGGCAGCTCACATCTATACAGATCATTCCCTTTTATTCTGGAGGTTATTCCACCCTGGAAAGTAATTATATACTGTATACAAAAACAAAGCCAGGTCTAGGACTCTTTCTTAGTCTGAATATGAGCATGGACTTGTTTTGGTAATTGCTTATTTCTGCCATGATGTTGTCTTCATCTCTCCTTAATTCACATCCGAAGCAGTTTGAGACGGGGTGAAATCTAAATTTTGTTACTACCGGTTCTGTAGGCGTGGCTTGGTGGGTGTGGCAGGGGAAGGATGCTGCAAAATCTTCATTCCTACCCCCCCTCCAGGGGAAATTTCCATTCCCACCCCACTCCAGAGGAAGGATATTGCAAAATCTCCATTCCCACCCC
>JANHFM010002963.1:277471-289565 GCA_032468115.1 Grayia smithii
CCCTCTCCCTCCCTCCCTCCCTCCCTCCCTCCCTCTCTCTCTCTCTGTGTGTGTGTGTGTGTAGAGTATTTGGAATTAAAGAAATGTCAGGAATTAAATACTCTGAAATGAAAATGTGCTCATAGCCTTCTGCCTCCCCAGATTGCAGTCTTCTGAAAAAAGCATCTGTTCTTATACTTGGAAATGCACGTCAAAATGTATGGAAAAGTGGTGACTTTAAAAGGAAGCAAAACTTTGCTTTTCTCTTGACAACTGTGTTAAAGTGGACACTAACATTTTAAAAAATGAAGAAGGTAGAGGAAGGGGGAAAAGGGGGAATTAAATATAAATCCTCAGCTGCCAATCCTGGCAAATGTTGTTTCCTGTTGGATTAACAAGCTGTTTGCTTAAAGAGAGAGGACACTGAACAGAGAAGACTTTTGCTACTCCTTGGAGCCACATTAGAGGACTAATTTTATAGATGAAAAGGTGCTTTCTTTAGTATAGAATACTGTAAAGCCTGCTAGGATGCCATGCTTTGTTGGGAATCAACCTCATTATACTCAGTGCAATACTTTTGAGGAAAAATGGATAATCACACATTAAAAGTTGCATCTTGGAATTCTGTTGTACACAATATATCATTACCCTTTTTTTGATCTGTAATTTAGAAGTCAACCCCCCCCAAAAAGCTTTGATGAAATAAATTCTTCACCACAATTACCACCATTCTAATCTACCATGTGGTATTAGATTACTGTATATCTGTATGTTGTAAACTAATATTAGCCAAATAATTGGAAAGAAAGGTAACACTGAGATAAGAGTTATTAGAAAGTTTATATACATGAGATGCTTTGTGTTCTACATGTATTTGAGTGGAGAGCCATGATAACAGAATGGCTTCAAAGCCCTCTTGTAAGATCTTTTATATCTCAGCATTTCCTCTTTTATAGTTCTTATGTTCCAGTTTCCCTACAAATGAATCCATGCCTGGATTAGTTGGAAAGATGTATGCATTGTTCTCAGCTGAGAATTATTTTAGGTCACCCAAGAAGGTTAGAAAAAGCAAAAATATCCATTGTAAAATTATTCTGGGCTAAACATTGGTCCATCTAACACCAGTTTTGTCTGCTCTAGTGATAAGTCTAGAATGCCAGGTTCTTTCATACTTTTGGAACTTTGTAATGAGAGGATCGATTCATGTTTGTCACTTTCTCAATTATGTGAGCATTCCTCTACAAACCATCTTTTTTGCCTGTGTGCCAGTGACTCACCTAGTCTGCTTGATCTTTGCTGTATGGTAATCTGCTGATTAATTGAGCACTGTTGGTCAGCCAAAATGTAAGGACTATACATACATTACATATTTGCATTGTCAACCTATCTAGGAATGAATACCTCCTTCTATGACCTTCTGTCATAGAAGAAACAGAATTAGTAAGAAAAGGGGCATCTGCAGATGAGATGAGTAGGACACCCTGCTAACACTGAGATGAGGGAAGGGGGAGAATTACATAATGTGATTTGATATTGACTTAGGGGATTTATTTTTTTATCATAAATTGACTAGAATCCGGAGAGTAAGTGGCATAAAAAATAAATTGCAATAATCAGTTCAGGATGTAAGCTAGATGATGCTAGATCTCAACAGTTCAGAAATGGTTGCAGTTAGCACATTAGATATTACTATGCAAACAGATTCCTTATTACGCCATGCCACCTAGAAATCTGGAGAAGTTGTATTTAAAGTTCCCTTCCAGTCTTTAGACCTGCTTTCTCAGAGGGAATGCAACCCCAAGAGCCTGGTTTCTTACTGACAAACACCACTTTTTTATTTTCTGGATTTAATTTGTTTCCCCTCATAGAGTCCCATTATTGAAGTTAGGTAACTTTTTCTTGTTCAGTTAGATGGCAAGGAAAAGTACATGTCCCCCATCTTCAAACTGTAGTTGCATTTCAAAACTATATTGGATACACTACCAGAGTCTCATTTCATTTTTAGCTTTCTAAATTAATTTTCTTTGATGTTTTACAAAAATAAAATATAGTAAATGGAGTATAATCATATATAATGTAGTTATTTTTGTGCAGTGCTACATGCTGTATTGTAATCTATATGTGAATGCAATTTTAACCTCACTATACTGTGGTTAATGACCGTAGTATAATTTAGTGGAATCACCTGCTAGTACACCTGCCTCTACAGATTATTAGAGTATATCATTTTGTGTCAATTGCTGCTATTCTGTGGGTACTGCTTTCCTGCACCTGCTACTTACAGCCTAAGAATTGTGTGAAGGTCTAAGAAATTACCTAGGGAAATTACCTTTATTGCTCACTGATTGTCTGTTCCTGGATTTGGAATGTAATACAAAGAACATTATGCGTCTACATAAATTATACATCCATAGATTATAGATTCTCCTAAATCCTAAACCTAAATTAGTTAAGGAATGAAAGTTAAATTTTTATTTAAGCATGACATTTTATAGTACGATTAATGAGAATCCATTTTTAAGTATGAATATGAAAATTCAGTAGAAAAGTATCTGCCTTGTTCTGTTGTTATGCTTGGAGCTGCCTGCAATTGATTGGAGGAAAAAGGAAAAGGTCTTATATGAAAAAGTGTTACAACATTGATTCTAACCTTAGAAGTAATAGAAAGACATAAGGAAAAAGGGTAAGAAAGTTATTTGAGATGGAATAAATCAAATTATGTTATGTTACAAATGTAACACATAAATGAGTGGACTTTACTAATGAAAAGTATGAAAACAGATGTTTTGTAGAATGATTAAATGAAAGAAGCTGGGGGTGAGAAAAAGTAATGAAATTGATTAAAAGTATATGAGAAAGATTTGCTACAAAAACTGAAGGCAAGAAAAAGATATATCATTTCACTAGAGAAAGGAAAAAGTCAATGTAAAGAATGTAATTAAAGAGCAAAGAATGATTAAGATTAAAAAGGCAGTATACAGGGTGATTTTACGGAGTTGTTAAAACTTATTTGAAAGTGGGTAAAACAAACTTTCAAGGTAATAAATAGAATTAAGAATGAAAGTGATTAAATTATTTGGGTTTGTAGTTAGTCCTGGAAGGAGGATTTGTATGGGAATGATTGAAAAATGGAATTAAAATAAATGATAATGTTAGTGTGCAAAGAAAAATGATAGGGAATAATACATTTTGAAATGTATTTTAAAGCCCCCAATAAAGTTGAAGGTGTAGCCAGTATAACTGAAGGAATATTACATCGGGATGAGTTTGCTTTGGAGTTAGCATGTGTTATGCCTGATGTTTGGAAGACTAGCATTTTCCTTTCATGAAAAGTAAAGTGAAAGGTTTTGCACAACTTGGAAAGGAATGATGTGCAGCCTTTCCCTTTGGTCATCTTTTTTAAGTAGCTTCATTTATCTATATTGATGGCTCTGAAAAAAATTATAAAAGCTTGTTTTAAGATGCCTACATGAAATAATTAACCAGCCTAATAGTTCACAAAGGGGCTAGAACAGGGGTATCAAACTCACAATGTCACAAGATGTATCTTGACTTTTTCCCCTTTGCTAAATTGGGCGCGGCAGTGTGCGTGATGCATTCAGCCTGCGGGCCGCGGGTTTGACAGCCCTGGGCTAGAGAAAGCATTTCAGGTAACCAGGACAGGAGATGAAAATAACATTGACTCATTCCTTGGAAAAACCAAACTCCCAAGTGGCCAACTAATTAGGGTCAGTTGTCACCTGTGCTTGTAACCATCCTGAGTGAAATGGACTATAAAAGTTAATGCAAAAAGTACAGGGAGATTAATCTGTTAAATTAATGAAGTTAATGTGTTTATTGATGTATTTATGGTTATATGATTTCTTGAGGGTTTTTTTTTTAGTTCGGGCTGCCTGTTTATGTAAGTTTAATGTTTTTATTGTTTTCTGCATTTTATAAGCTTCCCAGAGTCTAATGGAGTGGGCAGCTATGACAAATTTAATAAATTAAATGTCCTGGCAATTATTTGGCTGAATTCTGATTGAAAAAGTGTAAGATAAATAAGTAATTCAAAAATTCAAAAACATAGTCTGGTTTTATACCAAACAAAAGATGTGAAAGACAGATGTTTGCTCTTTAAAAAGTCCTTGAAAAATGTTTTAATATGAAAGATTGCTACTAGGTACAAGTAAATAATGAAAGATCATGATTATATATAAGTAAACAATTTATTATGATTATAATTATTATCATATCATTAGTATTATTGTTATTAATAATGGACTATAAGTAAAATAACACATTGATTAAAATAAAAAATTAATTAAAAATGTTTTAATATGAAAAGTGATCAATTGTATTGCTTTAGAAAAAGCATATAAACAACTGAATATGTTTGACTTAGAGAATATTTTGTACAAACGTGGACTTCAAGACTAGTTGTTGAATGTAGTAAGAGCACACTATGAAGTAAATAGAAGTATGTGTCAGAATAAAGGGGTTGTTTACCAAATAGTTCATAACTGAGCAGGGAGTAAGGCAAAGATATGTGATACCCACTTGTTTGCTTAAGATGTTTATTAATAAAGGATACTTACAGTGACAACAGAGGTGGTGGTTGAGAACATTAATGTAGATGAACTTTTGTATGGAATTAAAACAATGTTGTTGGCTGAGACCCCAGATTGTTTGTAGTGAAATTAGGTGATATGGTGTTATGGGGTAAGAACCTGAAAATAAATGTATCACAGATACACAGATCAGGATAGTTGTATGTGAGAAAATGAAATGTACGATTGCAAAGATGAATTTGTGTACCCTGGAAGAATATTTGCTAACCATGGGAAATGAATGGGAAAAATTAAAAAGTGCACATGCTGGTAGAAAAATAGTAGATAGTGGTGTATGTGGTCTATTGCAAGGAATGAATACTTGCCAAAAGAAGTGGAAGTGGCTATAGTAGTATATATCTACCCACTTTGTTAAAAGGAAGTGAAACTTGCAATGTCAAAGTAATTTGAATGCAGGAAAAACAAGGTACTTAAAGAGTGTTAGTAGTAAAACAAGCATGAATACTTGATGGATGAATGAATGTAGATAGAATACGAAAGTGAATGGCAATATGTTACAAAAGCAATATGTTCAAGTGGTTTGCTCATATAGAGAGAATGAAGGAAGATCAAATTGCAAAACAAATATATGAAAGAAGAGTTACTGCATGAAGAGGATTTGTGATTGCATGCTGTTTATCAGATCTTCCGAAGTTAGAATTGAGAAATTTAAAGAACAAATGGCAACAAATAAAGCAGGATATGGACTTCTATTCTGTCACAGTCAAAAGTCAGTGGTACATAACACAATTCTGGACAGAATGTTTACAATAAATGTATTAAAACATCTACTCTTCTATTATATAAAATATGTATGTGTGTGTATGACATATGTGTTAGTGACACAAGTAAGGAAGATTTGCAATAATAAAAAGGTATGAATAGACTGAGAATGAGGTGGCTAGATGGAGTCACTGAAGCAGTAGGTATGAGCTTAAATGGACTCCAGGGGATGGTAGATGACAGGAAGGCCTGGAGGAACATTGTCCATGGGGTTGCGATGGGTTGGACACGACTTCACAACTAATAACAACATGAATAGACTGAATTGATAATGAAATGGATATAGTTACAATGTTTTCCTTTGCTTTTAATTTTTTGTTCTAACTTATTCATCACGATTTATGGAAAGCAAATAGTACGTATATATGTAAATCTAAGGTTTACTTAATCTTACATTCTTTGTTATTTCTTTTTCATCCCACAAGATCTGGAGTTGGTGTGACAGGATCAAAGCAGACATTATTTTATGCACAGGTAACTGATGACATGAAATCTAGTGAAGGAGGCGGCCAGCTGGAGGAAGGTGAACTGATTGAAGTTGTGGAAATACCTCTGCAAGATTCCATGAAATTTGCATTTGATGAGACTTTCCCTAAAACTATGGGAGTTATCTTCAGTTTCATGTGGTTCCAGTCCAACATAGCACCAAAACTGCTAGAAAAGAATGCATTGGAGAAATGAAGCAGAAACACGGGACCATATTGGAAGCAATCTCTCGGAACTGTCAAGTTTGCTATAGTAAAGGTTCATAAAATTCATATGCTAAGAGTGGCAGATCATTAACTCAAGTTTAAATACATTTTTCATCCCATATTTTATTTTCCATAGAAAGAATTTGAGGAAAAGACATTTGCAATACATGAAAGTTGCCCAGTCAGAAACACAATTTTCTGACAAGAACTACAATAGGCAAACAGAAATGGATAATTTATCATGAGATAATAGAATTTTGTCAAGGAAAATGTAAAATGAAGAGAAGAATTGGCAAAGAATTACATTTGTTAGTGGTTACTTTATTTTCGATTATTAAAAAGATTTAAAGTAGACAAAAGAATGTGTGATTCTGAACATTGTAAGATTGAGTTTGAAATAGATGATGAACATGCAATTGCTAAAATGTATAATAGAATTTCTTTAGCTCTGGGTTGAGCTGTCGAGTTCTGGGTGCTCTCTGACCTTGGTGGTTTGCTTGCAGATGTTTTATTACCCAAGTAGGTAACATCAATAGTGTTTGTGAGTGTGGAATTTGCTCTGTTTATTTATTTATTTATTTAATTTTATTTATATGCCGCCCTTCTCCTGAAGGACTCGGGGCGGCTCACAAAACTTAAAAAAACAATGAACAATTTATAATAATTTAAATTGCTATTAAAACAATTTAAAACAGACAAATTAAAAAAACCCGATCACGTCAGCCTATTTGTTGGAACAGCCACATCTTCAAGTCACGACGGAAGGAGCGGAGGTCAGGGGCAGTCCGGAGGTCGGTGGGTAACCCATTCCAGAGGGTCGGTGCGCTACTGTTTATATACAGTAGCTTACTCTGCCAGTGTGCATATAAAATGTATAAACTTTTACTGAAATTTGAAAACAGAAAAACATGAAAAAATGTATGAGTGAACTAAAATTTGTGGAAAGTGTTGGCATTATCCACAATGGAAGAATATTGGTAAAGTTGCTGAGATTGCTAAATTGACTTTTTCATCAGGGAAAAGATAATGTCTATGTTTATTGTTGATTGGAAACCCTTTATGGACTTTTTGCATGAAACAGCTGCAGCGCACCAAGAAGCCCCTGAGCTGCAGCATATTTTTTTTCCTGACCTTCCTGCGCTTGTGCTGAACTATAGCATCCCTCTAACTTACATGTGGTCTACACTGGGCCTCTCAGGGTCTGCCCACCCTTCTGTGGCACGCCAACTTCCTTAGCCTAATTAACAACACACATCCCTGGAGTTAAAACAGTAAACAGGAGTGCTGGGATTACAAGTCACCAAGCAATACAGTCACATGACATTTTGCTTGATGATCATGTTGCTTAGCAATAGCAATACTGATCCCAATTGTGGTCACAAGTTGAGGACTACCAGTATATAAAGAAGAGATTATGCTGTAACCATAAAATAATTGGTAAATGTATGTTTGTAAAGAAGATTGGAAGCTGCTGCTTTGTATCTTTTCTATTTTAATTTGTTTTTCCTTTCTTGCACTTTTAGCTTTCTTTTTTATTTTTTTCTTACTTTGTATTAGTTTGTATTAGTTATTATCTTTTTAAAATATTTAAGAAAATTGTTTTTAAATACTTTTAAAATGAAACCAAATATATGCACGTAAACCTCAAAAACCATAGCTTAGGGAATCATGGCTTAGGAAATTTAGAATGGACAAATGAGAAAAAGGGGAGGATGCTTCATGTTTCCCTCTTCTATGCTTTGTTTGCTTCAAAGGCACTTTGGGACAACCACTGGACTCAGCCCATTTATTAACTGCAGCAACTTCACTATAGTGGGTACTGACCTCCCTTGTCAACCAGTGCTTCTTTCAGCTGGCTGGTGGGAAAGCACAAAACTAAGGCAGCTCCATTTACCAATCTCAATCTTCCTTTACAAGTGTTTCTCTTTTCAGTGTGGCACCCAGAATTCAACTGGCCAGTATATATAATATATATAGTCCCTTCATCAGACTATATTGAGGATTAGGGAAGGTTACAACAGACTCTCTAGGGGAAGAAATATTTAAATAAATAATAAAGAGGGGAATCTCAAGAGTTGGGGAAAAATGAGAATTCCCATCCCTGGCAAATGCTGCCCAGCTCCAGAGAAAACTCTGTAGAAGTAGCTTGTCAAATGTCCCAGACTTGGGTTCCTAAACCCCACAAATGGCACACAACACCATGAGGTGATCCTTTTATCAAAGAAAAAGGGATATGGGCTTGGTACCAGTACCTGTACATGAGATCTGTTCAAGCTTTTTTATAGCATAAAATCAGTTATTGTAATTATTGTAATTGTCTAGGGTTCTTGCTGATCCTAGAGCCTATCTTAGGAGGAGGAGTCCAGGCTGCTGGGGTGACTGCCATCAGAGCAATGAGCTTATTCTAATGACTTATTCATTGAGGATACTAGTTGAGAAAGTAATAGGTATCCTTGTCAGTGATGTATGACCTGCTCTATTCTAAATTATATTGTTGATCCTATATCAATGATGGCGAACCTTTTCGGCACTGAGTGCCAAAAAGGGAGCGTGCACGCAGCACAAAGTGCCGAAAAGAGACCATTTTGCACGCTCGTCAGGGCAGCGACCAGGAAGAGGAGCTGCCCAGGGGGCATGCGCACATCGGATAAGGTACTTTTGGTTTCTGGCACGCGCATGTGCACTGGCCAGCAAGTCTTCCGGTTATTTCTGTGCATACAGGTGCGCCGATCAGCTGGCCAGCGTGCATGCTCACGCCGGAAACTGGAAGACCAGCTCTTCTGGTTTCTGGCACTGCTGCACACACAACAGGCGACATGGCTCCACATGCCACTTTGGGCACAAGTGCCATAGGTTTGCCATCATGGCCCTGTATGTTAGTCTAAACTCCACTGGATTTTCTTCCTTTGTTATTTCACGGAAGGCTCCCCTTAATATATAATCTCATTCACTAACCAGGATTGACATTGCTTAGCATTTTTGAGATTAAACAAGGTTGACTACAGGCTGCTTGGGTAACTGTTACAAGAGAGGAAAGTGATAGAATGGTTTCTCAAGGTAAAAGTAGGTATCACCTAGTTATATTTTGTTCAGAGATTAACAACAGCACAATAGTAATAATCTAATACAGCTCTATTCCATGTCAGAAATTTCAGTACAAGAAGTTCAGTACCAGAACCAAGGATAATGTTTCTGTTTAACGTATGTACATTAATGATCTCAAGCATTGCCTTCTTCTGAATGTATGACACATGGTCTGATAGTTTCTCTTGGTCCTCCCAATTTTGAAAAGATTGGTGAGTAGGTATTATGCATACTATCTTCTATTGTTTTAACATTTGCCTCATGTTCTAGATACTGTCCAAAGTTTATTTTATGTTTAGAATTGTTTACCATTTTAATTAAGCTTGATCATGTTTTTTAATTTAATATCTTGATTTGATGTTTAATCATTCCACCATTTTAATTTTAAACCACTTTAAAAACTTGATCAAATTGAAACATAGGATAAGCATTCAAAATAAGGATAAACGGTATGGCATGTTCATTATTCTCATAAATAAAATGGTTTTTTTTTCTTATTTCCAAATTAAGACACAGGGATCATTCAGCTGACAGCTAAAATTATGCTTTAACTTTAGAACTGCAACCTTCAGTAATGCTGTGAAATGTGCCATGACTGTAGGCCCTGAATAGAACAGCCATCCTTCAAAGCAGAAGAAATCTAAATTATCTGCAAATGAAAGGAAAGGAAAGCTTCTCCTGATCTCAAATGTGCTGTTCACTCACTGCATTAGCATTAATTACCATAGCAATGCTATCTGTGTCAGGAGGGTGATTTAAAATGCATGTTCCAAAGCAACTTATCTCCAGAGATGTGCTGTACAAGAGACAGACATTCTTCAGTAATGCTGTCAGTTGAGGCCGTCCGTGCTCCACTGGTATTCTGTGGCTGATAGTGATAGACGATTGGCTTTACTCAGTACTGAATTAAAGTCCACAGTAATGTGCAGGATCATATTCCTATCACCAAATATAGGCAGCATCTACAGGATCTATATTGTGAGTGTGTGGGGGGGAGATATTTCCGAGGCATTGATATGTAGGTTTCTCGGGCATGCATTAACATCCACTGAATTTATAATAGAATCAGGTATTGCAATTCAGTGTGGTACTTGCAGGAATTATAATTTCTGAATTTAAAAATAAATGTGATTTACCACTTGCTTTAATATGAACACATGCCATAGTCACATTATACTGCCCTGGACTGCATGACACATAGCTTCTTTGCTTCACAATGTCTTGATGCTGCCCCTTCCATTTCAGCTTGGAGGCGAGCAAAGAGCACTTCAGCATGGGGTGTTGCTCCAATTCCCTCCTGAAAGTGAGGTGTTGCTTTCCAGAGCTTCACCAACAAACCCCTTTGTCAAAATCCTGATAGAAAGGCTCCCCTCCCATAGTGCTTTGCTTGTTATATGTTTTTCAATGACAATAGCGGTCCATGCATTGTCAGAGTTTGGAAAAAGCTATGCCCTATTTATATGGTTTAGCCAGGAAAGAAACATAACCCTCTTTCCAATAAAGCTTGCCCAGTCATAAATTTCCCATAAATGTATTCTTCCCACTTGAAGTCAAAGGAGGTTTTAAAAAATATTCCCAAATAAATTCTATAATTTAAAAGAAACCCCACAATAAGGGTTGCAATGATTCTAGTTTGGCACAGGTATAGAAATTTCAGTCACTACTAAAATTCAGTCATAAAAATTGAATGGGAACAGTTGAAATATTAAAAGATAGATAATATCAAGAGAATGGGTAAGAGAATGCATTTTGTGCCAATCAGCAAAGGTCCATGCAAACAGGATTTTATATACATCCATTGTTGCTGATATCCCGTCTCTGGAACCAATACAAATAGTATCCTGTTATGCAGACTGATTAAGTTTACATTACTCTAGGAATGTTAGCATTGGCCTTCCATTAATTTTGGCCCTATTCCAAATCATCACATTCATTATTAGAAAAGGACCCAGCAGCACATAGGCAGCTAGTTTTAAGCATATTGGAGACCAATTCTTAGTCCTGTTTTCTGAATGCTGCTTAGTAAGTCAAACCTCAGGGAATGGGTGTAGGGAGAGACAAGTACAATTTAATTGGCTTAAGGTTGTAAAATCCTTGGCTCATGCCTGGACAAGACCACAATATAGTTTTGTTCTTATGCATGACTCTGAGGAACACTGAATTAGATATATCAGAGTGAGCTCACACAACTTTGCACTATGATTTCCTATTTCTGTAACCCATATTTCATATTTCCCAGACTTCAAAAAAGGATAGTTTACATTAACATCAGTTAGTATGATGGGGGGGGGGGGGAGGATATCCATGTGTCATCAGCTGCCAAGAGTTGTTACCCAAGTTTGTTGTCATGGACCAAGAGAGAGAGAAGCTGGCCTAAGGTCCTAGAACTCATAGTCTGCTGGTTTCTAGCCTGATGCCTTAACCACTATTGTTATAACAACCAAATTGTTTTTCTCTTCAGGTTATAAATGGAAAAATACCTCCCCTATGCTATGTTTTCAATCATGAAAAAGGGAATTCTGTGAATTATAGTACTGGTGGGATACCAGAAACCCTAATTTGCTAATGAAATGGCTAACTAATAGAAATTGAAGGAGCATTTTTAAACAGTTTACCAAAAACATAAATAGCATCACCAGGTCAGAGTCAGACCCATTGCAGAACTCATAAAAGAATTATGGTTCCCAACTGCCAAAGGATTAGAATTTATAGCAGGTCCATCTAAGTGATTGTCCAATACCTGGAGTCTTTGCAGGCCTGGATTAACAAAATAGGACTCGATTCTGTCAAGATAAAGTGGCTATGGATATTAGGGCTTCCTGGACCCAAGGACTGTCCAGCTTATTTGTTCCCTATGACTATCATTAAGTGTTGTACCCTATGACACATACCGAATGTATCTTTTCTTTTATGTACACTGAGAGAGTATGCACCAAGACAAATTCCTTGTGTGTCCAATCACACTTG
>JANHFM010002963.1:345735-362168 GCA_032468115.1 Grayia smithii
TGAAAAAATGCCTTAAGTATAAGCCCAAACATTATTAGTTTAGATTTAAATAAGCTAAATCATAGTTTTACAGATGTCTGGTTCACACAAATCAGTTTATAAAAAACTAATCTTGATAAGTTATAGGCTAGGTTTATATAACATGCTAGATTAAATTGTGATTAAATGGCTTGTGGCTCAGTATCTTGTAGACAATGGTCATTTCCCTAGTAGCAATTTATAACATTCTAGAGTCATCCAACCATTATTATGTTAAATAATTAAAATAATTTGTAGCAATGAAGACAAGCATATGGTTCCTTGATAGCTGTGTAATGCAATGAAGAGGCCCATCATGGAAATGGTCATAGTGGGACTTGGTTTTGATTTTACTTGTTAAATTGTGTCATTCTGGTACCTCCCAAATAGGTTCAGATTGGGATAGTGGAATTGGAGTCCAAAAACATATTGAAGAAGCCACTTGGACAAGGCTTTTATAGAGTGCATTCAGTAAATGGAATTTCATTTCATCTCCATCTGACAACAATAACTGAATCATTAGTTGATTTTTATTGCTCAGCCACAAATGCAATGGGTCCTACATGGGGATGCCCTTGAAAAGTATCCAGAAGCTCAAAAGTATCCAGAAGTTCAAAATGCAGCAGGCCTTGAAGCTCACATGTCATCTTTCCTGAGAGAGCTGCATTGACTGCCAATTTGCCAGGTCCAATTCAAGGTGCAGGTTGCCACCTTTAAAGCTCTACACGGCTTTAAGGTTATTTGAAGCACTGCCTTTTCCCAGTCACATTTACCTGATCCATTAGAAGGGGAGGCAGGGAATGCCACAGGTGCCCTCTCCTAAGGAGATACATAGAGGTGTCAAACTGGCAGCCTATAGGCTGGATGTGTCACACACAGGCCACGGCCACCCCAGTTCCACAAAGGGAAAACATATTGGAAAACATCACATGATAGCAACATGATGCTGTTGTTTGACACCCGTGATCTAGCCTTACCAAGAAGAAGGGTCTTCTCCATGGTGGCTCCCTTCCTATGGAATATCATCTCCATAGATATAAGATTGGCTCCCACTTTTACATTCTTTTGCAAGGCCCTGATGACCTAATTTGTCAATGGGCCTTTATCTTTGTAAGCTGCCTGCAGTCACTGAGAGTGAGTTGGGGGGGGGGGGGATATTCATTTTTTAAAAAAAATGAATATGCTCAACAATATGCTAAGCCATAACCATGGTTCACAAATATATGATTCACACAAATGTCAAACCCAAAGTACATTAAGCCTTAATTGTTGTATAAATCCAATCTTTATAGTCTATTAACACATGCTTTATAACTTAGCCTGTGTAAACCCTAATTGTGGCTTAGGTAAGAAATCCAGTCATAGACTAGATTCAAGTGTGCAAACCCAGTTTAGTTTGTTCACTAAACCAAGATAGGCTACATTCACACATGCTGTGCTATTCTAACCACTAATAATTATTAACCAGGAACTCATTATAAATTGCAGCTGCTGGATGCTGAATGACATTATACTACAACAAAGCAAACCATTTATGGTTCGGCATAATTTTTGAACCAATCTTGAGCTCTACAGAGAAAGATCAACGTTTAGAACTAGAATAATCTTCATGAAATGGTCAGACTGGATGGGTCACAACCTGCTAAAATGTGCTAGGCTAAAATGGTATTGGTTAGTTTCTGGTTGTGTTGTACAAATTCAACCAGTGTGGTTTATGATTTTGTATATTTCAGACTGGCTTACATAAATCATAGCCTAGCATGTTGAACAAAAACAGTCTCTCATTGGCATTTATTCATTATTCCTCCTGGATGATAGAACAGATTTAACTCACCCAATCTGATGCCTACTATAGATGAAGGGTTAAAATTCTCAGATTTCTTCCCAGCTAACATGGGCATTGATTTGAGACTTGTAATTTAGGAATACTGACTTCCATTATTTTGGTCCCTGCTCCCATAACTAACCGAAAATAAACACGCATTCTCTTTACCTATGGAACATTTATCAGTAAATGAGCATCATAAAACTTCTACGGGCCTTTATGTTTACTACTAGCCAAACGCTAGTAGTAAACTGACTGAGCATATCCCCCCACCCCCACCCGGATTCCTTTGGATCGAAGAATGGGGCATGGTTTCCTGGATTGAGGAAATCGGAAAAGCACTCAAAATTTAGATTAATTCAGAGAAATGTATCTTGGAGTAAACGCGCACAGACAGGTATAACTGTAAACAGCCATCCCGAGGCATACCACGCTTGCCGAGCACAAGAGATACCACTCCTTTACTGGCAGCGAAGCGAAGTCTAGCACACGTTACGGGGCAAGAAGGCACACGTCTCTTCCTACCCCCACAGCGCCGCGCACGTACTGGGCAGGGCCTTGCCCACGCGCAACAGACCGCTTGCGCAACTCCCCGCCGCAGGGCCCTAGCCGAGCGGGAGATAAATGACAGGTTGGAAAAACCTCCGACGGCTGCGCACGCTCCAGCGTTTTTCATTTCGCTTTTCCCCCCGCCCTCGAAGGAGTCGCGTGGCCACACCCGTCCGCTGCTGCTCTGGGCCCTTCCCCCTCATTAATATGAAGGCAGAGGCGCTGCTGACTAATGGGCGATGAAGCTGTCACTCTGGCACCTACTTGTTGGGTGTTCGCACAGCAGAGGCGCACAGAGGAGCGAGCGGAGTTGCGAGGGACGGCTGTCGGCGCCGCCGCTGCTGCTGCTGGCAAACCGTTCCTTTTTCTGTTTGCGGAGTGCTCTCATCTAGGTGGATCCCGGCTGGCGAGCGCTGGCTTGCGCCTCCGCGGGTCCCAGGCTGTTAGGCTAAGCATCGGGGGAGGGGGAGATTAAGGCTCGGGAGAGCTTTCAGCTTGCACCCGGCGAAAGCCTTCCTGCCCTTCCTGCCGCCGATGCGCCGAGCAGCGGCTGGTCGATGGCTTGTCGAGTCCTCGCCTGTCTTCCCTGATCCAAAGGCGTTCAGCTCGGAGCAGCAGGCATGCTGGATTGTGGCGGGCGGCACTGGGCTCTTTTTGCTGCGGCGCTCAGGCTGTGGCTGCTCCTAACTTTATGGACGCAGGTAAAAGAACTGCCTGCGTTTTCGGCAGGCTTGGCTTGCGGTGGTGGTAATTGTTCCAAAGGGAAGAGCGGGGAGGGTAGCTTCGGGAGGAAAACGATCGGGGACGACTTTTGTACGGTTTGTTTTACCTTAAACCCCGTGATGAGATTTGAGTACCTTGTCGCTACTTCCTTTTGGGAACGAAAAAAACAAAGATAATACGTTCTGTTTGGTGAAACTTGACAAAAAAGAAACCCGATTTTGCTTCGGGGGAGATTGGAAAGCTTACGGCTCTACTGATGTCTATCTGCAAGCTCCCTTAACAACTCGAGGCTTCCAATTGTATGTTTGCTTTGGAAGAACGCGGAGGCAAACTTGCATTGCACGTTTGCGCGGAGCACCCTCGGCGTTGTTGTTTTTAATCCGTTTCCCGAACGCATTGATATTAAAAAAAAAAAAAGCAATAACACGGTTTGC
The DNA here is from genome assembly GCA_032468115.1 of Grayia smithii. Taxonomy (NCBI): domain Eukaryota; kingdom Metazoa; phylum Chordata; class Lepidosauria; order Squamata; family Grayiidae; genus Grayia; species Grayia smithii. The sequence continues at coordinate 349,285 of JANHFM010002963.1, forward strand.
ATCGCTTCCAGTTACTTTTAAACATGGGGAGTTCCTATTCGGCTGGCATCAAAAGAATTTCGAAGTGCCTATTTTAGCTGCCAATGGAGCATTCTGCAGGTCTTTTGCGCGGCTTGCAACCAGCCTTCCTATTAACTGCGATAAAGCCGGAATTGCGGCACTGTGTTTCCCCTCTCCGATGCCTCTTTTAATAGTGCGTATAGTTTTAATAGTTTTATCAGAAGGCTGCTTTGTCGTTGAGAACTCTGGAGTGGCCGCTTGGAAATCTCCATGCTTCCCCCCCCCCCCCGACACTACAGTTAATGAGGTTCTCCCTTTTTGCTTCTTTATTTTTAGGTCTCCCAGTCCACAGGCTATTTCGAGCTGCAGATTAACTCGGTAAAGAATGTAAACGGCGAATTGTTGAATGGGGAATGTTGTGATGGCATGAAACCCCCAACGAACGTGGACTGTACTCGGGATGAGTGTGATACTTATGTGAAAGTCTGTTTGAAGGAATATCAGGCTAAAATCACGCCTATTGGGACATGCAGCTACGGCTCCGGATCTACTCCTGTTCTTGGTGGAAATACTTTTTATCTGAACAGCCGAAATTTTCATCAGGGTAAAAACCACGACATGGGGAGGATTGTTATACCTTTTCAGTTTGCTTGGCCGGTAAGTCCCTTTTGTTTTTTCCTCCCGTTCCTGATCTATTTCTCCAATAAGCAATCGTGGTTGTGCAGCTGTGTTTTGTAAGCAGCTAAATGGGCCGTCTTGCCGCCGCTTACTTTGTGGGTAACTGCAGAACTGTAACTTGAGTTGGGTTTTTCTTACGCCCTTTCTGGTTTGTGAAAGGAGAGTGTCTAACGGGCGCCTTTCTTTTCCTTCCTGCTCTTCCCTCAGCATGCGGAAGAGTGGGGTGGGGTGGGGGATAACCAAGTTGAGGTTGGAAAAAAGAGCAGCATCGCAATCTCTCTCCCGTTTCATTATAAAGCTGCAAGTTTTTCTCTCTCAACATCCACGAAACGCAGCACACACGCTTTGTGTTGCGGATATGTGGGAACCTCGCGCGAATTTGTGTGGCGCGCGGTCATGAAGCTTAGTTTCCACGAGCCAGTTGATGGGGGACAATAAACCGTACGGGGTGAAAGAGTGGATTACTTTGAAAAATGGAAAACGGCGCACCTAGAGGCATCTCACAGGGGCGTGTCTACGCTTGGTGGGAGCAGCTGCCAGGAGTGGGGGAGGCGAGAAGTAGAAGGCCGGTGTGTGATAGCGTCTCTTTGCATGTCCAGGTGCGAGTAGTTGACCTCGGCGCCAAACCTGCTTGTTATTGCTTTGGATTCCCCCATACGTGAAGATACTTACGGCTTGCCATATTCTCGGATTACCCCATCTTTTCTCTCCGGCGAAAAGTGCTGCCACCCAACCCTCTTGTTAAAATACATTTGTGTTACATACACCTCCAGTTTCCTGAACACTTCTTGGAATTGGAAAAGCGCCTTTCCAGCAGAGGGCGCATGTAGCTAGTTTTCCGCGTGGCTGCGCCTTCGGGTTTTTTTTTTAATTTTATTTTATTTTACCTTTTTTTCTTTTTTCTTTTTTTTTTAAAGAAAGACTTAACGTGTATCACAGGGCGTGTGCGCAAAAGAAGAGAATTGTGCCGGCGGGGCGTGGAAGGAGGCGGTGGCTGCCGCCGCTGCAAAGCAAGCAGCTGCTCTTAGCCCCGAGCTACGGGAAAGCGCGGGGCGCGTGCTGCTGCTCGCGAAAGGCGCGAGCGACTTGGCTCCTGGGACTAGACCTGGCGGGTAGGGAGGAGGCGTGGCGAGAATACTCGCCCGCCTGGCGCGCGCCTCAACAGCGACCGTTGGACTAAGAGCGTTTAAGGGCGAAGCGCGTAGGAGCCTCGCTTCTTCTTTCGTCTCCTCGGGCTTAATGAGGGAGGGAACAGCTGGAAACCCGCTCCTGCTTTTCCATAGCATTCTTCTTTCTCTCCTTCGTGGGTTGTTGTTTTTTTTAATTATTCCAGCTTTCCTCACTATTAGGAAATCCATAATTGTTCCAGTCGATTGTTAATTTATACCAGAATTCAATTCGTGGTATAAAGTCTGTTGAGTACATGTGAAGTGGTACATTTACTGCAAAAGGGTAAGAAAGCAATAGCTCAAGAGAGGAAGAATTTATAATTTGCTTAGGAATTCATTGCTCACTTCAAATTCTAGTTTTATAAACAATCGTTTTCCATCCACTCTTCCTTCCTCTTCCATTTCTTTTCTTTTTTTTTCTGTTCACCATGACAGATAATTGACTGCATTCACTTGTTAAGCTGAGTGATGGCTTTAAAATTCACTCTTGACTTCCATTGTGATAGGATGGAGTAGTACAAGTTACTCAATCTTAAAACCATTATTCTAAACCACAGTGGCTGGACTTACACATATTAAAACATATACATATTAGACTTACACATATTAATTTTTTTTCTGTTCATCTGAAGAATGATTTGGGCTTGCAGTGTTTGTGTAGAAAGCATATACTTATTGATTTTGATATAATCTCAATGGGTAGAATATAAAACTACCACATTGTGGAGTGGCCCCTGTGAGTTTTTACAGCACTTCCAAAGCATGCAGATCAAATGTGCAACAACTGTAGGATCCATCATATTTTCATCCCCACAGCAGCTGCATTTGATTTCTGCTCATCAGTGCTTGTATGACAGTAAATAATGTACTTTAATCTTTGGCTGTTTACCAGAGTATGTCTAGATGTATGATTGTTTGCAAAACACAATACAGCATTATATGCACCACAGGGAACAAATGGGAAGGGATGAGAAATCCTTAGAGTGCTTAACAAAAAAGAGTCTTCACAAAAGAATTGGGTTGGTTAATGAAAGGTAACTGGTGGAATGGATTTCTCTAAAAAAAATTACTAAAAGGAAAAGATATTTCCTAAATTCAGATGCTGAATTCTACCAATACAGCAGGTGTATAAGAATATTTGTCATTTGTACTTTTTAAATAGTTTCTATTAGTGTGTAGTAGTGTGTAGCCTTGAAATAATAGATATCAATAGAAGACAAAACAAAGATTCTAGAGCATACCAAATACAGTACAATCCACCTGTTTTCAGTTTTAAATGGAGTTTGTTTAGCAAGTTGCAGTACTTTGTGATGGTCTACTTTGATAGCTGACTGTACTTGTTGCATTCACTGTTGAATCTATTTTGTTGCTATTAGAAGCTAGCAATTCATATTTTCATAGTTGTCTTCTTAAAAGGTACTGTACATGATATAATCAAAACTATTCCATTCTTAAAATATTTCCTTTCATTGAAAGATCATTTTAATTGCATTTATAAGGAAAGCAATTATAAATGCAAAATTGTGGGAGATCCAGATATCTTGGTGAGATTTTCTTTATGATGGAATTTTTTAGCATTAAATTGGAACAGTAAAACTGCTTTGAGTATGCTCTGTATGGAATATAGTTGTATAATTGTTGTGAATAATCCTTCATTGATAAGACACAACTCTTACATTCTACCCATACAAGTTGTTACAAATTTTAGAAAGCTGTTCCTTGGTCTAAAGGCTGAGCAGCTTTATTGGCAACTGGTGATTTTTGCTGCCTGAAAGTAGTTGCTTATACTAAATACTTTAGGTTTTTAATGAATGGGTCTATTTTTAGCTTATTTTGATACTTAAGGTTTAAATATTATAACATACATGTTTAATTGATAGAAACTTGTCAGCCATTGCTCAGTATATTCTTTTGCCTTTATACAGATTTAGATGCCAAAACAGTCTTCTGACTAAACTGGCTTAGTTTTTAGTCACGTTTTCAAAGGTCATATTTTATCTTCAGCACTTAATTTTGTCTAAATCACTTCATGTATGCTTTAATGATAATATATGCTGTAATCTTTTTAATATTTGCGAGGTCCTTTCATTTGATAGAATAGAATAGAATAGAATTCTTTATTGGCCAAGTGTGATTGGACACACAAGGAATTTGTCTTGATGTATTGCTTCACTTCAAGATCTGACTAAGCATCTTTTCATCCTGTTGACTTTGCAATATTAATACTGTGTTTAAATCATTGTGCAAGTGTTTGAAGTTGGGGAAAAAGTCAACTTTAATAAGCTGAAATAATGAGACATCTATAAATGTTTGTCCTGGGTTTATCACATTTCAAAAAGGTTAATAATAAAAAATAATAGCAAGATGATATACAAGAATATTTCAGGTTTTCACATGTAAACTTTTTATTCTTTAAATATTCCCGTGTGATAGATTATAAGGGGCTAACTAAAACAACTTTTGAGTTCCTTATTAATTATTTCAAATATTTCATTCTTAATCGCCATAATATATATCACTACTTACAGAAGTGTGTGGCAAAGAGTCTTTATAGGATTCTTTGAAATCACTCTTCAGAAATAATGGTACAGCAGACCATATCTGCTGACTGTGGGGGTATGCTAGTAACTGTGTAAGAAAGATGAGAAGCAGCCATACTTGCCTGAAGGGTAACAGATATGTTTTAACAAAACCGTATTACTCAAGCAACAGTGCCACAGGATAAACAGCCTGCCAGTTGGCAAATTAACCTGAGGAAAGGCAGTGGAAATGAACATGTGAATCCTTCACTGAGCAAAGTAAAATGGGAAAATGCTTCCCATAGTACTGAAGATAAGACTTTTCTATGCAACTATTCACAACTTTTCCTGATAAATTATTACAAATTATTGTCTTTTATGGTGATTAACATAAGTCTAACCTTAGATTTTTCTTTCCTGCACTGATGAGTAATAAAATGTAAATGGGCTATTAATCTTTTTCATTTGCATAATTTGCAATTAAGAAAATGGGTCGGACACAGCATAGTTATCTTCTTGGGATTATTCAGTTAAGCATACATCTTGAATTATATCATGTCTGTAGTTTTAATTCTCACCTTAGTTAAAGTCTGACTAGACTTAAATTTCTCACTTAAGGTGATGCTGAGTTTTCATCAACTAATAGTATTTTCACTTGCCTGAATATTTACATTTGTTAAGATATGTGTAGAATGCAGTAGACATCTGTCCTGTAATGTAATTTACCATAGTTTTTTTTACTCTTGTTTAAATTGCTGTAAAATTCTGTTTAAACTGATGTAAAAAAATCACAATTATTTTGGTAGATGGGTGACTATATAAATTAGTCAAATAAAATAAAACATTTTCTTGAAATCTCTTTATAAGACACATGAGAGAGTTTACTATCACAGCTGTGTATGAAGGAGTTACAATTTTTTGTTTTGGCATGTCATTCATATATACGCTTGTCATAATATATGTAATGTTTTTAGTAAGATGGGAATAAGAACTAGGATAGAAAGAATGTTAATGTTTGGTGTTGGAGAAGACAATTGAGAATAGTATGGCCAACCAAGAAAACAAATGTATTATTGAAGGAATCAATTAAGAATTTTCACTTAAAGCATATATGACTACATTCAAATTTTTCTACTTTGGACACATTATGGAAGGAAAGTAGAGAAGAAGGCAACCTACAGCAAGGTGAATGGACTCAGTTACAATAATGATGGGTGCATGATTGAAATACATGAAGAATCAGATGTACAAATTAGAATGGAGAAAATATGTGGTTAAAAAAGAGTAGCACCAACTTAATAGCATATTTTCAACTTTCTAGATTAATGATAACCAGCACTTTTATTCCAATTGTGATAATGTTGCTGTAGTTTTGGAAGAAAGAAAATTTTTACCTGTATTTTGCGGATTATTTTGCAGCCATTTTTATAGAAATAAAATATGATTAAATTGTTGATCAATACAGATTATTGACAAATTTGGTTTTATCCTTGGTGGTATAACTAGAATTAGAATTTTGATGTGCACTACTAAACCAGTTATATGCAACCAGCTTTATATATGAAGATGAAAGAATCATAGTATTTTCAGAGAGTTATATTTTATTAGTAAGAAGACTATGTAAGATAGATTATTAATGTATTGGGCTATGATTCAAATGCAATTAAAACATCTATTTACATGGTTTTAATTACTGTATTTGATTGTCTATTTTCAAATGATGATTTCGCTCATGCTTTGCTTTCCTTCCCATGTTTTTTAAAAAGTTTATTTTTAATTAGAGCAATCAAAGTTTTAATTCTGCATAGGACTGATAGAGTAAATCTGAAGTAAACAAATAGAATCTATTGGAATAGAGTGGGTAAAAAAGCAAATCTTGGAAAATGATCAGGATGGTGATCAGTTACAAAAATTAATATATATATTTAAGGAACATTTGTAAAACATTAATTTTCAACGAAAGATGGGTGTATGTTGTATGAAGTTTAACTATCTTGAGCAAAATAGTAATTTTTTAAAATATATCAATTAAGTTACTTCTAGGTAACTTAATAATAATAAACATTATTCAGAAGCTATTCCAGAACATGTCTGAAAGTGTCTGAAACTACTTCACAACATATCATGGCAATGAGTCCTGTACATTTGCACTGTTAGGAGATAGATCACCTCAGCCTCCCAAAATTGTATCTATCACTACTCAGATAAAGAGTATGTTAGATTTGTTTGGTTACATTGAAGCTCTCTTATCTTGCTCAAAAAGTGGTTCTTAATTGAAATAGTAAATCTACGCACTATTATGTGAGATGGGGAGGATATAGCCTTTACTGGGTAGATAGGGAAAAGTTGCTTTTCAGGAACCTACCATACCAACATACCAACCAAAACCCTAAATTCTTAAAAGGAATCATGAAGTTGGGCATGAGAGAGGATTTGTGAATTGGGTTAAGACTTGGTCAGTTGTCTAGCTTATTACTATATATGGTGTCTTCAAAACAGATTTGCTTTAAAGACTATTATTTCATATGAATTAACAAAATAACCTCTTATTAGGACTGCCTTGTATCCTTGTAAAGTTTTGATTAAAAAATGAAGGTCATTGAGTAAGTGGAAGTGACTATTTGCTCTAAAGATCAAGTTGCTAGGCCTAACTGGTTGCTACAGATATTACAGGAATGCCTTTTTTAAATTATCTTTTTAAGACCTAAAAAGTATAGAGTATTCTAATCAAACTGATTTGTTAAAATGACTTTTATTTCAAAGTGAGTTAATGAAACTTACAGCAAAATAAGCAATACTAATACTATTAATACTATTTAATACAAGTAGTATTAATACTATTTTTTCCACTTAGAACTTTTAAGTTACATATTTGATATAAGAATTCAGCTGATAATATGGAAGTTTTAAGATAGAATGGATAGTTTCTGTCTTTTAGTATCAATCTTCAACAGTAAAGGAACAAACTGTCATGAATTATGCTGCAGACTGTCACCATGAAGACTGGGAAAGATCTTCAAATGCCATGTTGTGACTGTACCAACAAAAATCAGAATCATAGTATTAACTGAAACTCTATGGAAGTGACAGTTGGATTTTGAAAAAGCAGAATCGGAAGTGTGTTTATGCCTTTGAACTTTGGTGTTGGAGAAACTCCTGAGAATACTGTACACAGCAAAGAAAACAAACAAATAGATCATTAAACAAATCCACCCAGAGCTAGCTATCTGGGAAAAAAATGGTCTGGCTCAAATTATCCTACTTTGGACACATGCAAAATGAATAAGGTAGAAGGAAAGAGAAGAGAAAAGCATAACCATCAAAAACATAGATTGCTTTAGTTCTGGTGGTGAAGAATGTACCATTAGAAGACCTGAAGGATCAGGTTAGGGGAGATTGACATGGAGAAAAACTATATGGCTACTAGAAGTTGAAAACAACTTAATGGCACATAATAATGGAAAACCTGATTATGATTGCCTACTTCACACTCTCTGTTTGAAGAAAGTTGTGTTATCCAGTAGATGTTTTTGTAAATGTGAAAGGAAGCCAGAGGTTATTTATGTGCCGATTCCCTTTTCCTTTTCCATTCCCGTTAACTCTAGCATGAATTCTGTAAAAGAGTAGGGAAAGTGGCAATGTTCTATTGATATCTATAGAACATTCAATTTAATTAGGAGGTATTGTGTTTAAGAATATAGTATAAATTAGTTTATGATGGTTAGGATTATTTCTTAAAATTATTATATGTAATCTAGGATTTTGATGTGTTCTACATTATGTTTATGTTCATTCATGGGCTACTTTACCTAACTTTAGGTGTGTGCTTATATACCTACTTTGCAACTATAGCAAGGCTATTGTCTTAATGTAGGGGTCCCTGGGCCACAGCCACTATCAGTCCATGACCTATTTGGACTTGAGCCGCGCAAGTGACTAGCCAGATGTGTGTCCATGCAGCTCTCTCACGCAAGTCAAGCCCACTCATGCAAGAGCTTAGGTGCATCCACGCGTGCGTGCTGGCCCACCGTTCATGCGGCTCAGTTCCCCTCCCACCCCAGCTGGGCCACTAAGCCACAAAAGTTGGGGACCGCTATCTTAATAAAATGTTAAGTTATAATTCACAAAATGCGAAATGAATAAGGTCCTGAATCACCGGAAAGGAGAGAGGGAAATCAGATTGTTTTTAAAATCGAAATGGAAATATATTTGAAAGAAAAAAAGGCTACTACACTATTTCTTAACATTGAATGATCATATATTCATATACATTTACTGTATTTGCATTTATACCCAAACTATCTATTGATAATTCAGTAACATAATAATACATTTTGCTTCTAGTTTGAAAATTTGATAGCTTCTTCATGCAGGACACTTTGACATTGAAAGCATACTTCTGATACTTAAAATAATTCTATAGAAGTAAATACTGATTGCAAAAACAAAATAGGGAATATCTGTAACAATCTAGCATTTGATAATATTAGTTTGCAGGATGAGGGAACTTAGCATTTTGAGTCTATAATTCATCATATAAAAAGTATGTATATATGTGTATGTGTGTGCGTGTCACAGAAGACCAATAAAAATTACAAATTTAGGTTTGCTTGATGAGGTTGCTAAGAAACTGAAGATTCTGGAGGAAGTGGATATTGTCTGGCCAGAAACATAACATTTTGCTCTCTGAATGTTTTTCTTTAGATCAATTTCATGTGTAAGGAAAGAGATAATGTTGAACATTCTTAAGTAGTTTTAAGTATCAACAGTAAATACAAAATTGTAGTCTAGTTCAGACATTGCATTACATCATGATCTTTTTAATGATAAACAAACCATAAATGGCTGGATGATACAACACAGGAAACCACAAAATATGTTTTATAAACCAAAATCCTGGAAGCATACTAAACAATAAACCAAAGAAATCACATTAGTAGTTGTATAGTTTTTGAATCTAATTCTTCCTTTCTACAGGTCCTAAAACTATAGCTTTTTGATATTTTGAACCTTCCTCTTATTTATTACAGTTACATGAACTGAATCCACATGAACGCACAGCAGTTAAAATAGTAACGTACATCAGCCATTCTGTTTACAATAAATTTTAACATACACTGCTCTGTTAATTTCCAAGGTGTATTAAATTGCTAAAAAAACTCATCACTAAAATCTCTATCAAAATACATACAAATACATCAGGGTGCCTACTAAAGGCTCGTTGGAATAATTTTGTGTTCATTGCTTTTTTACATTTCCCCCGGGGGGGGGAGGCGGGGGGAAATCTAATATGTAAACGAAGACTTTTCCACAATTGGTACCATTATAGAAAGGCATTACCTCCTCACCTCAGCCTCCTTAATCTCTGGAAAATGCCAGATATTTAAGAACCCATCCTTATTTGATTGTAATACATGGGTCTGAAAAAATAGGTCCTGGAGAGATGTTGATTCCACGTCACATAGAGCTTTTTACATCTCAAAGGTCTATAAACGTAATGTTCATTTATAGCAATAGCACTTTTATAGCAATAGCACTTAGACTTATGTACCGCTTCATAGTGCTTTTACATCCCTCTCTAAGCGGTTTACAGTTAGCGTATTGCCCCCAACAATCTGGATCCTCATTTTACCCACCTCGGAAGGATGGAAGGCTGAGTCAACTTTGAGCTGGTGAGATTCGATCTGCTGAACTGCAGCTAGGAGTCAGCTGAAGTAGCCTGCAGGACTGCACTCTAACCACTGCGCCACCTCGGCTCTGTAAACTATAAACATAGATGATGCAAATGCAGACATATAGTCCTAGATCAGGGGTCAGCAACCCATGGCTCTGGAGCCGCATGTGGCTCTTTCATCCCTCTGATCTGGCTCCCTGTTGCTAGTCGGCTCCACAATTGATAGGGCTTTTGGTTGAGGGAGATAGAGGAAAAAAGGATGCAGTGCTAGGAGGAGACTTTATGATGGGAGAACCAGACTTCTGGTTGGCACCAGAATTAAACAGGGGCTTCCGGTTAGAACCTTTGTGGCTCTTTGAATGTTTAAGGTTGCCGATCCCTGTCCTAGATGTAAATGGTGGTGGAATGTAATCTGGAGTCCTAGGAGGGAGAAGCTGCTTTCCAGAAGACAAAGAGGCAGCAGAGCTTGAAATATCTGGTAGACAGGGGGAAAAAACAAAGATGCCCCTTCCTAGCAGTTTACAGAATCTCTTGACAGTTAGACAGATAGTTGTTTTAGTCTGGCAAGATTCTGTCTGTAGGTGAACAGCAATAAAGGAACTTCTCAGAGGTAACTCCATGTGTCATTCTTGGTTCTTGGGGCCTGACAAACATAGACATAAATAGATAAATGCAAATTTCCAAGTAGGCCTTTACGTTTTTATCCTTAAATATGTACACTTATTCTGACAGAGACCTCAATTTGATGCTGGTTTATTTATTTATTTTTTTTAATTTTGAGATTAAAGATTTTAATTTTGAGAAAACCAGTGAGGGAAAAATGGGGAAATCACCTCTAGGGATAACATTCACAGATGGTTAGAAGATGAGAAGTTTGAGTTAATTAAACATGTCACAAAGATTTAGACCCAATAATTTGTCAACTGCTAAATTCTGTGCCTAAAAATTTAACCCCCTTGTCATCGCTCGGCGCTCAGCTCCTCCAATTCTAGACTTACATTGCTTTTTTTTTTTTTACTTTTTTTTCATTACTGCTTGTTTTATATTGTCAGCTCCAAGATTTGCATTGGAGTCAGGCAGCGCCTAAATCTAATCAAATAAGTAAACAAGGTTTCAAAGTAAATAAGGATTATACACTAAAAGTGATGCGGTTGATGGGATTGCTTGCAACAAATAATCCCTCCACCCAAAGAGTCATTGAAAGAGCGGCTTAGTTTCATTCAGGAATATCTGGAAATGAGAGCCATTAGCTTTAAGAGGGCTTTATCCCAGGTGGATGAATATAGAACTGTAGACAGACATTTACAGCTAATGGAAAATACAAGAAAATAGACAAAAGACTCTTCATTAATCAGTGTTAGCCATGCTATGCTTTTCAAACAATCTTCACTCTGATCCTCTTGTCATTGAAAAAAGGATATATATATATATATCCTTCTCAATTAATTTAACCACATGCATTGTTCTTTTTCTTTATATATCTGAGGGAGATCATTTCCCCCTTCCTCTTAATGCTAATTAAACTGATCAATAGCAAAGTAACAGTGTTCTGCTTTAATTTCCCTGTCTAATTATTTGTATAAATAGCAAAACATTATTCTCCAGGCGACGCGATTATGTGTATTACCACAAATGACTATAGTCGTTATCTTTTGAACTACGTGACACTTGGCTTTTGTAGCTAGGGTTTCCCTATTCAGCAAAGGAACAATTGTTCACTGTCAAGAACAACAATGTATTTCTAATCATATTCTATCAATGACACGGGTTTTAGATTGTTAAATCATTTGGCTGGGAAGAGAAAAAAAATGTATAGAGGCCAGAATAGAATATAAAAAGCACATTCTTTTGGTTGGCTTGCATTATTCATAAGCGCAGTAACTTGTCAGCACTTAGAACGTAATCAAACTATAAATGATGTCAGAATAGTTTTTTTTTTTTTTTGTCCTAACTGCTTGCAAGCTGTTTCAGGGATGCTGGATAATATATTACAGCTTGTATGTGTGTTTATATTTAAAATACACCACATTGAGAGATGGGGGAGTGGAATCATTTTCTTTTATTTAAAAAAAAACAAGTCTTCCTGTCAAAAGTTGCTGTTGGGATGAGAACAAACATTCAAGGCTTCGGATATTCAGAAATCATTATTCACCATTTTTCTGTACGCATGTAAGGGGAACATCTTTTGCTATTTGCCATCTGCCTATTCCCCCATGCTCTTCGGTTCCCTTTTGCTGCTTAGTATCATTTTCCAAGCACATGTTTTACATGAGAGAATGACAATTTACTTCAAGACATTTAAATAACAATATGAATAAATACGTAAGTGTGTGACAGATTTTTACTTTTCACCCCCAAGAAAGGGGGGGGGAGAGAGAAATGGAAGGATTATAAAACTTGTCATTTGGAATATAGCAATTCTGAATCTCTATGAACGGGAAAGCGATACTAAATGTGGTAGAAGATGGGGAGGAAGATGAAATAACTTAAGAATGTATTCTACAGAAAAGAAAGCCAGAGTGAATCAGACAGAATATGGAGCATATTCATATTCTATAAATATGGAATAATTGCCCATACCAGAGGATTATGGAATGACTTTTGGAAGTCAAATGTGTTAAATGATCTCAATATCCCTCAGTTTTCATTGGGAGATGCAAAAAGTCATTTTTCTTTTTCTTTCAACATGGGAAGGAATTATCAGACAGGGATAAAGATTTCTCTGTTAATTTTATTTATAGTTAGAAGACAAAAGAGAGGAGAGACACAGGAATATATTTATATATATATATATATATATATGTGTGTGTGTGTGTGTGTGTGTGTGTGTGTGTGTGTGTGTGT
>JANHFM010002963.1:400008-415024 GCA_032468115.1 Grayia smithii
TTGGAGAGTAGGTTATTTGTCTCTAGGTGGAGGGTAATAGATTGGTTTATGATTGATTCCATGACTTTGCAGGTGACGCAACATAGAGATTGGTCTGTAATTTTCAACTAGACTAGGATCTCCCTTTTTGAATATACAGATGACTGTGGTTTGTGACTATTGGTAGGGCAAGGAGCTGGTACTGAAGGATTTTTCAAAAATTATACTTGGAGGTTCTGTAATTGCAGTGGAGATCTTTTTTAAGAAGTATGCACATAGTCCATCAGGTCCAATAGATAGAGATGGTGTTAGATTGCATAGTGCCTTTTCAACGTTGTTTTCTATGAAGTCGATATGTGTAAGATCACCGTAATTGTTGTAATTGTCTGTAGTACGACTAGGAAAAATCGGGTATGTGTTGTTGCTCTTTACAAAGACTGAGCCAAAAAACTTGTTAAAAAGATTGGCTTTAAAAGTTTTGTCAATATATTCTTCGCCATTTGGTCCTTTTAGGGATGGGATGGATCTAGAATCTTTAAGCTTGTTGTTTACAAAATTATAGAAGGCACAGGTGGATTTTGTACAAGGTTTTCTTCTGCCTTGATGTGATCATTGGTGCATTCGGTCTTTATTTGTTGGCATAAGTTTTTGTCATGGTTTTTGAAGTTAGCTACGTAGTTGATTTTGTTTTTTCACCAGAGAAATTTTTTTGGGGATTGTAGCTTCCTTCGTCTTGACATCTTTTAAGTTCTGATGGGAGTTCATGGGAGTGGACTCTTTGCAATATGGATAGGTCGGGACATGAACTAAGTTTGCTACAGCTGATGTTGGTTTTGGCAATGGAATTTATCGTATGGATGGATATGCATTTGATGGACTCTTTTTTGCAAATAACTCTGCAAAATTGTGGCACCACTGAGCCATCGTTGTACCTGAATTCAGGGCCATCTCTTGAAATTTCAATAATGTCATTAGGAGAGATGTTTGGTTTTTGGGAGTTTCTAATAATGTTGTGAACCTTAGTGATATCATCAGATTTGTTGTTGTCATCTAGGCCAAATAAAATAGTGTTTGGACGTTTCTGTTCTCGTTCAACGGCGTCTTTGATAAGTAAGGTTATATTACTTGGTAGGTTGGTATTATTTACCAAGTTGATGGTTACTTGTGGTTATGTTTGAGGTTTTGGTTTAGGTAGTTGTTGAAATGAGGTAGGTTGATAGTTGTTGAATTGAGGTAGTATTTTGAAGTAGTGGTTGTTGAATTGAGGTAGTATTTTGAGCGTTTAGGTATTTATTTATCATTTCTATATTTTGTTTTTCAAGAGTTGCTAGACATGCTTGTAAAATTGTTTCAAAACATTTTACTAAGTGTTCATCTGTGGAGTCAATGGATGTAGATGAGACATTTTGATTGTGTAGCTTAGGCAAACATGATGGCAAACATGATGGACATAGACAAGGAAATGTATCAGATGCTTGTATGATATTTGCTAATCATTTGGTTAATTTTAAACAGGCGAGATTGGCGTAATTGTTCCATTCATGGCATTTAATGATGTCTTCATTAACGTTGATAGTTGCAGAACATTTAAAGCATGTGCTAGAGTCATCTGGGTTGTTGTTGGTAGAGATGTGTTTTTGGGGGAGGTTTTGTTATTGGTTATTTTATTATTTATTGTCATTTTATTATTTATTAATAATATCAAAATGTTTATGATCTCACTTTGTTTAACTTCTAAAACTATTTTTCCTAAATTCTGGTACTGAAAACAAGTCCAACTAGAGGCAAATAATGAGGCTTGGGAAGAAATGTGTTTTACATAAGCTCATATATTGGCCTGAGACTGAGCAGCCCCAGGCTCAAGTCCCTCTTTAACTATGAAACTCACTTTGAACCAGTAACAAACTCTCAAGTCAACAAACTTCACCTCTTCACAGATTCTCTCTGAAGAGAGAATCCACTTAGAGTTCCCAGAAAAAATTGGAATATAAATCTAGCAGACAAGGGTTTAACTCCCATTAAAACTTTCAAGTTTTAATATGAAAAAGAGTTTTCTGTTTACATATTTAACAATGCATTAGTGTTATTTCACTAGAACACTTTCTTGTAGCTTTAGAATTGATACTACAATGACTACATATAAAAACAAATTGGGCTATATGTATAGAATTGCCATTACTATTGTATGTTGTTGGGGAAAAGTTTTTATACATACTGTACAGAAACTTTGTATATGCACAAAAATTGCTCAGATATGGTCTACATTGAATACTGTTTATATACTTCAGATAAGTAATTATTTCACTTTTTTTCTTTTTTAGATATTAATGATTGCAATCCACACCCATGGTGAGTATTCAGTGATAATTCTTTTTTTAAATACCCTAATACAGCAATAAAAATAAATGATCTTGTTTCAAAATCTTCTCATCAATCTTAAGCAATTGTGCTGGGTTACCAAATGAACTTTCCTATACTTATTTACTAACTGATTTCTACAATTAAAAAACAAGCTTATGTATGTCATACAGTGTAAAAGACTAGAGCAGGTATCTTTGTTACAAATAACGTCAAAATATTATAAATCTTGACTCATTAGCTTTTAAAGCATGAAGCGCACATCATTGTTTATACCTTTCATATAATATTGGTTTTGAAGAGAGATATAAGTGCAAGCATGTGAGTGTAAACATTCATTCCTAGGAATGGATTTATCATGTGTTTAATTTTTCATTCAATTTGTATTCTGCCTTTTGGGACATTCATCCTTCTATGGCCACTTACAAAGGAACTGACAAAATTGTAAATAATTGTATATATGAATGAGAGCAACAAATTTGCTTTTTCCACTATCGTACAGTATTAAGCTTACTCTGAAAAAAGTGTTCCTTTTGATATGTCTCTTGATTTCATGTTTATTTATAATAATTCTGGCTATATCTATAGTAATGTAACTTTGAACTTTCTGGTTTTGTGCATCAGCATGAAATGCTTAAATATACAATTGAACATTTTCTTCCAACTACATAGCTTTACATGCAGTATTTTTCCAGATTTTTGAAAAAAATACTTCTTAGTTGCAACTTCGTTATTAGAGTTCCCCAATATCCCTTCATCGGGTCAGTACTCTTGATTATGTGCCATTAAGTTATTGTTAATTCTTGGCAACACAAAATGAAGTTTTTAAAGGGCTTTCTCATGCATTTCTCAGTTCCTTGAGGTTACAGAATTTAGAAAATTGTGCAACTTGATATAATTGCATTCAAAATGTCCTGTTTCTGAAATCATAAAATTCTAAAACTTCATCCTTCTTTGAAATAAAATCTAAATAATGTGACTGGATTAGTTACCCTTGAATTAATATAGTCACATTGCTAAAATGTCTTTTACATTTGAAGTAATAAAAGAATCTATATTCCTATAAAATGTAATGTAGTTACCCATTTTTTTCCTCAGCTCTAATAGAATCTGGGGAGTTTAAATCAAAGTTGTTATTAGCCATTATTAAAATTCTTTATATGCTGCTACAGTTAATAGAAGTCCTGTGCTCAGTGTGATTGAAGATTCAATTAACTAAGCTTAAATAAACAAATTAAGAAAACAAATGTTTTATTAAATGGACATACATTATAAATTAACTACACTACTTGAATTTTGCAATGTTGACTACAGTGACTATGGATAGAAATAAATTTGAATTTCAGCACATTATTTTATACAAGAACTAATGTTCTCTCAGCTTGAAAAACTGTTGACAGCCTTCATTGCGATGATAGATTTATCATTTTTACAGTTACAATGGAGGCATCTGTGTTGATGGTGTGAATTGGTTTCGCTGTGAGTGTGCACCTGGGTTTGCTGGTCCTGACTGCAGAATTAGTAAGTATCTGTATAGGAAAAGGAGTGAAAAATTCACACTGTTGTCATGTCTTACCCTCACCCAGGCATTAAGTTTTAGTCAGCTATACCTCAAATAATGAAGCAGGAACTAATTGAATTATTCATTGATGCTGATGTTTATCTTACAAAAATGATGCTCTTTTTATTATTAGATAGAATCCTTTTATAAATAACCTTTTATAAATTATAATATATATTTTATAAATGCAATTATAAATAATGTGGATTAAATTGTATTTAAATTATCTGCTATTTCTAAATAAAAGTATGATACCAGTATATTCAGTCAGGAACTTTAAAAGAGAATTTCTATATTCAACTCAACTTAAAGATGTCGTATAGTATATTTGTTTATTATTTCTGTAGATGTCTCTATATATTTCTTCATTATGACATTTATGATTTATACATGGGTTATGAACCTCTGCAAAGACCATTCAGAATATTCCAGAACTAAGATGGTAGGAACCTTGTCCTGTCCTTCTAAATAAACTCTATTTCTTTTAAATTATTTTTCAACTTCCATAGTGATGGCCAGTTCCATTTTTTATTTGCAGGTCAAATCTTTCCATTTTTATTTTTTTTACTAATTACAATTTTCACTCAGTTCTCATTTCTGTGTTTATATTGGGATACACACCTCTTAAAATGTTTCTCCTCTATTTTGGGACTATGAGCTTTGAATGCTGCTTTATTTCAAATACAAGGAGTGCAGGGACACTTCACTGAATAAGCACACTTTGTCTTTCTTATGTTTAGAACAATCACCCTGGAAAGCCCTGACACATACCTATGTCCAAAGCTTCTCACCTACTCACCATCTTTTGTTCTCTCAGCCAAGGTGCTTTTCTCCAGCTAACTTCCACTCTAAAAACTTGTTTATGGCCTTACTAAGATCTTAAGAATCACACCATTCATGAATTGTTACTTTAAATTGCTGCACTGTATTTTACACCAAGTATGTCTATTACAGTAGCACTTATCATTTTACTTGTGATGTCTTGCCATCATACTATATTAACAATAGAAGAGAATATATGTAGCTCAGGTTTGAACTGTGGAATCCTTGGTGCTCTGTTGCAGACATTTCATTATCTGACTAGATGTCTATGGAGATTCTCAGTCATCCAGGTCATGGTTGTCCCAAAGGTGCTGTCCCAAAGGTGCTGTTGAACTTGCTTTTTTTTCTTGAAAATGTTTCACTTCTGATCCAAGAACTGAAGAAGCTTATTGAATGAGCAGCAAAGGGTTTTCAAGGAAAAAAATAAGAAAATCCAGTTGCCTTTTGAACAGCACCTATTCGAGTAGGTAACACGTTCAGTGCCAGAAGGGAGTGGGGTTTTTTCTACAATAGTTTTCTTTGTCAACATTGGTGGAGGTATTGTTTTCCTCTTGGCAGTTTCTTTTTGTTTACTGCTTGATTGTTAGCCTGAATTGGTTGTTTCTTGAGTAGGGTACTGTTTACTGTGTAATTGTGTAGTTGTTAATCCAGGGGTTAATCCCTGTTTATCTGTGTGTTAATTTTTGTTAAGGAGGTATCCGGTCTTTTTGTTTTAATTTTAGTTGGGTTTTTTTTTTATTTGACTTATTTGTATTTTACATTTCTGAACTGCCCGTCTCCCTCAAAGAGGGGCGGCTGCCTCTTAACCTATCCCCAGCAAACATGTTTTACTTTTGTTTTAAACTTAAGCTTTCTAATGCATAAGGTACTTGTTTTGTCCCAAATCAGACAAAACTTCTAAGATTTTTAGTTTCATTTACTCTAGACTTCCTATGAGGCACAAATGGTAGACTGTATTTGGAGATACATAGGTCAAGGTTTGCTAACTCTGTTAAAAGGCACAGGCATAAATCTTAATTTCAGTTGGATCCAAACAGGGGCCTATGTATTCTATATCTATGCATTCACAGGTGACCAACCTCTGACTATAGTTAAAGTTTGACCCCATTTGAAGAGAGATTATATTTTGAACAGAATGCTCTTTTTCTGGAATGCTCAGCAATATTACTGCATTATATAAGAATTGCTGGCAACCTGTTTTTATTTGTGTTTGAACAAAAAGTCTCTGAGCTTTCTTTACAGCTGAAAATAATTCTGACTTTTCTTAATTAGCCTTTTAAGTCCCAGAGTCTGAGTAAATATTGCTCACTGATAATTTATAAATTTATATATGCCATTATTTAGAAATAATTAAGAGCAGTTACCTTTAATAGCACAGCAAGAATGAGTATAGTTGCATTCAAAAACTGAAAAGGGAATTAGAGAAGTTTTTTAAGAGTTTGAAATTAATTTAGATTAGAAAAAAATTCAATGACAATCTGATGCTAAAAGGTGCCTAGGCAACAGGTGCTGAATTTAAAAAATAAGAGATGTTATAAAATTTACACTTAGAAGCAAGCTGACACACAGCATTCTAAGCAATATGTACAAATTTTGAAATAGTGTATGTACAAATTTCTGAAAGTTTTGTGATTGGTAAATACTGTTTTATCTCTCACTCTTACTCACTTTAATTGTCTCTTTTTTTGTACCTAAAAGTACTGGTTTCAAAAGAAAGCAGGTTAGGTTCTCAGAGATTCATTCTTGGCCACAATTGAAACCCTACTGATTTTCTTACAGAGGTTGGATTTTCTCTACTTTGCAACACTTAGAAGTAGTTGGCTTCCATGTGGAGCAGATGGTTAACTAAGTAAAACCAACTTTCATATTTTCTGCCTTAGAAAGGTAGTCTCAAAGAAAATGGATGCTTGCTGTAATTTACCTGAGAAAGAAAGTTTATAATGGCGAAAGAGGATAAATGATGGAAGGAAAAAATATATATAAAGAGGCATTTAAAAAAAATAAAAGTTTCCTAACATCAGACTTCTATATATAGTGGATTGTGGCACCCATCATCTTCAGTCACTAAAACTAATGGTCATGCTGACTCAATCTAATTCAATGCATCTCAAAGCCATAAGTTTGGAAAACAGCTACTAATACAATATCTGAATAAATTCTAGGTAAAGTTGCTAATATCAGTACTTTATTACTAATACATTAGTTGCTAATGTTGAGTACTTTATTTTTTTCATTGAGCACTTGTTTTTTCTAAATCCCTTGAATTTTCCTTTTCTTTAGATATTGATGAATGCCAGTCATCTCCTTGTGCATATGGTGCTACTTGCATTGATGAAATAAATGGTTACAGGTGTACTTGTCCTGCTGGACGAGCTGGAACAAGATGCCAAGAAGGTAATTTGAAGCTGTAAACTATAAGAAATTAGATATTGAAGTTTACAACTTGTATATCATTGATTGCCAGACGTGATCTGCAAATCGAACTTGACATTTTCTTCCTAGGTTAAATTTACCCATTCTTAAATTGCTGCCTTTCCTTCCCTTGTTTCTCCTTAGTTATAGGCTCTGGAAAATCTTGCTGGTTTAAAGGAAAGTCCTTTCCTCACAGGAGTAGATGGGATCAAGAATGCAATAGTTGCCATTGTCTGGATGGCCACATTGATTGTACCAAGGTAAATTTGCAGTGAATTCTTCTCCCACTTTAAACAATGGCTAATGAATTTATTGATCTTTATGGCAACCTTCCTCAGAATGTTTTTAGAGTGAGAACACTTCCAATGCCCAGAGATTTGTGGCTAGGGCTGATGAAACAATACTTTAAAATTCAGATCTTAAATTCATGGCTCTTGGATCACAGTGCAAGCCTCTAAATCATATTCTGTCGTCAGCAGCATTGTTTAGGAAAAAGTAAGCTACCGGGAGCAAACTAGATGGACACATACAAAAAGAATTTCTGCTTGCCACCCAAACAGCAAAAATATGTGACTGCCAGAAGTATAGCAGCAGCTTACTTGGCACTGTAGATCCTCCCTCATGCTGAGATGAAATGGTTTTGCACCTGAACAGGGTTGGTAGAAGGATTGCTACATTCCTAAGTCTACATCAAAGTGCCATCATAGGTAGGGCCCGGGCAGGCAAATAAGATTAGGCTGCAGCCCTATCTCAGATGTGAGAATAGGAATATGCCCTATCTGGGTGCAGAACAGGGATGGGTTCTACTTACCTTTACTACCGGTTCTCTTCATGCATGCGCTTTGCACGTTCACCCCATGTGCGCGCTTCACTCGCATGCGCAGTAACTAATCTACGTGAAAAAAACCTCAAAACAAGTGTTCTCTGCATGCGCAGAGCAGAAAAACGGAGGAAAAAAGTAAGTACAGGCTCACGGGTGGGCCCAGCTCCCGGCCTTGGAGAACCGGTTTGGTGACGTCACACCGTCACCACAACCGGATCATGCGAACCGGGAGCAATCCTCCACTGGTGCAGAACCACACTTTCGTCCCATCTGTTTGGATCCTTAGATCATAATATTGTAGTACTATTAACTGTAAATGGGCAAATTGGACATAAAGGTAGTTCTATTTTGTATTATTAAAAATTTTTAAAAGAACATAAAAACTAATGCAAACTAATACAGAAAAGAGAGAGAAAGAAAAAGGGAAGGAAGGAAGGACCTTCCAATTTCCTTTGTAGCAAATATAACAATACCTACAAACTTATCTCTTGTTCTATTATTACAAAAAATACCACATCTATCTTTTTCTAATCATCAAATTCACTAGTCATAACTGCATTTCTTAGTTTCCTGCAAAAGTCTATAAGAGATTTCCAGTCAGCCATAAATATAAACATTGTGTTTTCTCTGATAAAAGAAGTCAGTCTAGCCATCTCTGCAAGTTCCATCATTTTCTCGAACCATTCCTTTATTGTGGGTAATGTAAGATCTTTCTACTTTTGAGCATATGGTAATCTCATTATAGTTGTCATACACAAAAACAAAATTCCAAGGCTTTTTTTTAGCTGTCTTTGATCACAAAGAAAAGCCTCTGGATTCATCATATAGGTAGTTCTTGTTTAACAACTATTCATTCAGCAGTCATTCAAAGTTACAATGGAACAAGTGGTACTTGTGACCAACTATCCCAGTAATTGTGATTGTGTTCGGACACTTGGCAACTGTCTCCCACTTATGAAAATTGCAACATCCTACAGTCACATGACCATCATTTTTAACTTTAACAAGCAATGGGGAAGCCAGCAGGCAAAGTTGCAGGTGACTCTGGCAAGTCAGTTGCACTCTCCCACAACTGGCAGCAGCCACCTCCAGCCTCACCTCGCCATCCACCATCCTACACACACTCCCTTTCCCAGCTACAGCCCCACTCTACTCATGCCACACTGACCACCCACACATCTTCCCCTGCCCAGCCGCAGCCAGCCCCACCACACTCACCCTGCGTTTTGTCAGCCACCCTGCCACCCACACACCATCACTTGCCCAGCAGCAACCACACCATACTTCATCAACCACTCGTGCACCCTCCCCTGTCCAGCAGCAGCTACCCCAACTGTGTCAGAGCCACATGTCACCAGCCCACCCATTTCAGTTCCGATTACCCTTACTAACTGAGGACTACATGTAGTTAGGAAACAAGAAAGAGGTATTATGAGTATAACCCTAGAAAAGCTTGCTTGAATGACATGAACAGACTGTGATAGGAATTAATTGTAAATATCCTTTGGTGTTTCCTTTTATAGTCCATTGAAATCAATAGGTCTGTATTAAATTCTAGGTATGGTGTGGAAGGAAATCTTGTTTGCTTACCAAACATGGGGACCGTTCTAGTTACCAATGTCCTAGAGGCCAAGAATGCCAAGAAAATTCATACATCAAATGTTTCCAACCACCTTGCATTGACTGGGGAAAATGCAGTGAATCAGAACCTCTACCTGTGAACATCAAGTGCTTACCTAATTCAGGTCACTTGGACAACAGCTGTGCAAGAATTACTCTGATTTTTAACAGAGATAAAGTACCCCAAGTAAGACATTTAAGTTTTGTTTAAATTTTGCTAATGTTTCACACAGCATATTGTTTTGTAGTTGATCTTGTTGTTAGCAAAATTCTAATTGTTATTAACTGGTATGTAGCACTTTTATCATTTCTGTTTATAGTCCTCTGCTTTGAAGGCAGTGAGAGTAAAGGTTTTATTTTATTTTGAAGTCTGTTGGTATTGTGTACTGATTTTTTCTTAGGAAAAAAAATCTTGTTTGGTTATGTGGAATGTAAATAAAGATCAGCTGTCTTGTATAAAATCATTTTTTCTAATTGTGAAGGATTCCATGTGTTTTATTTAAGGTTGCCACCAGTTTTTGATATAAAAAATTAGGTAGATGTGTGGAAAAATACTAAACATTATGTAAGTTCCAAGTTTGCTTCTGCTACAAGTATTGAGGAAATTATTTATATATTCTTCCTGGAATATATTGGGACTTCAAAATTTCCAAAACTCTATTGGGAATGACCTTACTTGCACAACTTTTTCAAAATTTGCCTATTATTTGGCATTTTGTGGAATGAGCTTTTTGGCAGGATGGGTTCTATTTGGTCAGCTGATGTAGCTTCCTTGTGCTACCATTCCATCTGTATCAGTTGAAAAGGAAATGCAATAATTTTGGAAGCAGGCCCAATTTTACAAAGATTTTGGATCCCACCCCCATCACATTTAATTTATTCTGTTCTTCACATTTTCCCATCCATGCTCACCATGGTCAATTAGTACATTTTGGGTGGAATATCAAATGGTTTCTTAATAATTGAATTATTCTTAGACGAATTTCTTGTGATACTCAAGAGAGTAGAGGACAAAACTCTGTGACTGGTACATTTCTTTCTCTGCATTTATTGAAAATGTTTTCTTGGTTGAAGAATTGGCATCCTCAAGTGGGGAAAATAATATAAATGAGAATTCTAGCATTTTTCATATATACCGATTTTGACCCATTTAATGCACATCCTGATTCTGTGAAAATGGAAACAACTTCCTGACTATCTCCCTATGCCATTTTTAATGTACCTAAAAATTGATATAATGTCTTTCCACAATCTTCTTTTCTCCAAATGCAAAATTCTAAATTCTTTCAACTTGTCCTTAAAGAGTATAATGTCTGTCACCATCCTCTGAATGTATACTGACCCATCAGTATATCGGAAATGCAGTACCCTGAATTGTATATAATATTCTGGGTTTGAGCTCACCAAGGCAGAATAGAAGAGAATAAGACTGTTACGTTTTTATGTTTTATGAATAAGATACGTTTATGTATCTTTGATATAGTCTTTCTTCTAATGCAGCTTAAAACTCCCATTACTTGCAGTTGGCTTGTTGCTGATCCACACCCAAAGTTTTTTTTCTTCATTTTCAAACCATGAATCTCTCCTCTTATGCGTATCCTATATTTTTCTCCCTAGTACTTAATATTCCTCAAAGCTGTGAAGTCACTTTTAACATGCTGGAAGTGTTGCCTTTTCTGTGGTCACATGGATGAATAGAAAGGGCCTGTAACTGGTAGATCTAATGTGCTCCTTTGCATTTTTGATTTGAGCACCTGGAAGGAATCCTCTAGAATCGTTGCTTTTTTTTTCTTGTTCTTGGAGATTGGTAGTAAACCATGTCCACTTGAATTAGATGACAACATCCTAGCTTTTGTCGCTTGTTCTTGTTTTTAAAAGCGTTTTCAAAGGATACAAGTTGAAATTGGGTATCAAGACTGGGAATTTACTCTGTTTCATATTAATTTTTCTTTGTGATAGAAACTTTGCCAGCTATCTTTATTCTTACCCTTTGTTGAAATTGTAGATTTCATATTACTCTGCTGTTTATGAGAAGTAATAGCATTACTACAGGTAGTCCTCAACTTACGACCACAACGGAGCCCAACATTTATGTTGTTAAGTGAGAAATTTGTTAAGTGAGTTTGCTCCATTTTACTTTTCTCTCCATATTTGTTAAGCAAATCACTGCAGATCTTAAATTAGTAACATGATTGTTAAGTGAATCTGGCTTCCCCATTGATATTGCTTGTCAGAAGGTTGCAAAAGAAGATCTCATAACTCACATGACACTGCACCCATCATAAATGTGAGTCAGTTGTCAAGCATTCGAATGTAAATCATGTGACCATGGGGATCCTGCAACCATCATAAGTGTGAAAAATGGTCATAAGTCACTTTTTTCAGTGCTGTTGTATCTTTGAATGGTCACTAAATGAACTGTTGTAAGTCGAGGACTACCTGTATTATTTGGAAAATATTCATCATAAGGGAATTACTTATAAGGATTATGCTTTGCCTCCAGTTCACCAAACTTTACTTTCAGAATCTCCACCATCTATACTTCTTTATTTATGATTGATCTGGTCTGGTTTGATTTTTATCCCACCTTTATTAACAAGATGTATTAATACAATGGTCAACACAATACTTCTTCCTTTTTACCCCACAGCAACCCTGTGAGAGAAAGTGACTAGCCCAAAGTCACCCAGTCAGTTTTCTAGATTAGAACTCAACAATCTCCTGCTTTCTTGGCCAGCATCTTTAACCACTGTTTTGTTTTCTGGTAGAAGGGGAAAGGGTACATCTTTTGCAGATGACTACCAAAACCTCATTTCTGGCCACCGTCTCTCCTTTTTGCTTTAGAGATGGGGTAAAAAGAATACATTTTTCAAAATGTCATGCACTATCTCCTTGCATATCTCCTGTCAAGAATATAGCAGTCCAGTGAGATTGCTGAATATGAGAATAGTTTTTCTAATATTGTTAATACAGATTGTAACATAAGAACTTTCTATATGTTGTAAGTTATAACACTGATTCCCTTTTTGTTTAATACTTCAAGGTTTCTGTACAATAATATGTACTTTAATTTTTATTTCCTGTTATATTTTTCTTCTCTCAGGGCACTACTGTTGAAAATGTATGCTCTGAAATAAGATATTTACCAGCAACTAGATCTGTTTCTAGTGAAAAAATATTGTTAGTGTTGTGTGACCTATCCCACTCCATAGAGAATGCAGTGGAAGTTGCTCTTGTAAGTATTACATTTTTGTTAAATTAAAATGAATGTCCTTTCTGGGTAATGCCAGGCTGTATTTTGCTTAGTAGATATAGTAAGAACTACCCAAGATTTGGATAATGAGCGGATTATTATTGAGAACTGCCTTATTATGAGTGAACCTGTCCAAGAAAAGGGCAGAATGTTGAACAAAGAAAGAACATAAGTTTTGGTATGACCCAGAAGGAGAAAGGGATTGTCTCTTTCTTCAGTGAAAGAAAGAATCAGATCCATGTAAAGTGAATGTTCATTCAGTTATTGAAGACAGATGTGTGACTTATGCAAATAGAAATGAAGTGTGATTAAGTTTAAGAGATGAAAGAAAATGCAGAGAATGTGTGGGTGTTAGATTTGATTTCAGCATGACTCTGCTATTTTTAATTATTTGTCACCCGTTTTTAACTGATTTTGGTGTTAACCTGCTTTATATACCTTTGTTCAAGGTCAAAAGGTAGAAATAAAAGTATTTTTAGCATTTATAAAAATTATTCTAGATTTTACCGTAGGATGATTGGGAATATATAGTTAAGTAGACATGGGGAGATCCATTGTAACTTGGAATAGTCGCTAAGCAACCGGTCACAAGTTGAAGACTACCTGTAATAGATAAGATAGAATTCGATACCAAAATTGGAATAATAAAATAACACAAAGAAGTTAGTATATCAAAACTTGGTCCTTTTATGGCTAAGACAATGGAAAAGCAAGGTTCTTATAATATCATAGGGTACTCATAAACCAGCTAGATGTTTTTCTGCTAAACTATATTTCTATTTACTACTTGAGTAATACAGAAGGAGTTTGATTTGCTTTTAATTAATGAATTACAATTGCAAACTGACCTTGCCACTGTTTTACTGTTTTACTCTTCTTAAAATTAGGTTAGTCAGTGTACAAGACTAGAGAGTGAATGAAAATTCCAATGACACTTGAGAAGGAGATGATTCACATCCTTTCCAAAAAGTATCTACTGAAAAAAACAGAAGCCATGTCATTTGTCCATGGATAACATTCATCCCATCTCTTCCATTTTTAGAGAAAATTGTTCATAGGATGGTTGTGCTGCAGCTTCAGAGCACAACCTTGAGGAAGTGGATTATCTAGACCTCTTTCAGGTCCCTACTGTGGGACTGCATTAATTATGCTGATGGATGATCTCTGGAGAAGCACTGCACATAGTCACTTATGCTTTGGTAACCTCCAATATGAATTACTGCAGTGTGATCTACATGGGGATCTCCTTGAAGAACATCCAAGAGTTGCAGTCGGTCCAGAATTCAGCAGCATAAGCAATTAGCGATCTAAATATGACCATGTTATATTTTCACTTTGCAAACAGCATTGTCTTCCAGTAGGCTTTGTAGTGCAATTCAGAGTGCTGGTTGCCATCTATGAAGCTTTCATGGCATATAGGTGTGTTCTGCCTTTTCCAGTTGTCGCTGCCTATCCCAAATCTTCCAGGAGGGATATGTTCCAGGCCCTATTGATAAGATAATGGCATTGTGTGCACATTTGTTCTGTTGAGCCAGCCCTGTGGGATATTAGATATGATATGATATGATGTTAGGCTAACCTTGACCCTATTAGTCTTTTTGAAAGCTGTTGAGTTCTAGCTATTTTTCCAGACATGGGGGTTGGGAAGTTAATTGAGCCCAGTTGGATTTGTTGTTGGTTTTCTCAGTTATATATTGTCTGTTCTTTTCTTTTGCTGTTCTTTTTAAAAATTTCATTTATTGTGCCTTTTAAAATTCTGTTAACTGACCAGAATAACATTTGCAAGATAGGCAGCTATATAAATCAGATTTCTCTTTTCTGGCTGAACTAAAGTACCTTGAATATCAGAAAGGTAATAAGATGAGTTCAGCCTAGAAACTAAGAAAAGTGGTTTGAAGGGACTGAAAACTACTTGATGACACTGTTTTGGCTGAATAATATAGGCTGATCATTCTTAGCTAAGTTTCCCACTTCAACTATTGTTGCGTCTATGATACAAATTGAAGAAAGTTTGGGTTCTATATGTATCAGATTATATCATTAATGCAATTATCTAGCTAGATAATACATCAAAAACTTTTAAATGTTAATTCAGTTTAGTTTGCTGTAAATACCGTAAATTCCGGCGTATAAGACGACTTTTTAACCCATTAAAATCTTCAGATAAATGGGGGGTTGTCTTATACGC
>JANHFM010002963.1:480156-490769 GCA_032468115.1 Grayia smithii
CCACTGTCACAGGAAACCCCACCCACCAAGCCACGCCCACAGAACCGGTAGGGAAAACTTTTAGATTTCACCCCTGCTTCTAAGAGGTATATTTCGGGTCTCATAACCATTTCAACACCCGTAATTTGCTGTATCCAAGATGTAATATTCTTCCAATAATCCTGCACCTTATTACATACCCACCATAAAAGGTAAAAGGATCCGTGTTGAGAGCCACATTTCCAGCAGTTAGACGGAGAATTTTGGTACATTTTTGATAGTCTAACAGGTAATAGGTGCCACCTATGAATCAATTTTAAGATATTTTCCTTGTAAGACACTGCTTTAACCATTTTAATGTTAATTTCCCAACAGCTATGTTTCTCATTCCTCCCATTATGATCTCTCATCTGGCTTTCTTCATAGAAAAACAAGATGTAGCAAAATAGTTCTGGATGGACATTGGGAATGTGCTTGTGAGAAAAAAAAAATCTTTGAACAAATTATGTTAGATTCCTTGGTTCCTCTGTAAGAAATAACTGTTCTTGGACTTCACTAAGTTACCTACCCTATGTGCCTACCTTTTTAACTTTTCCTTTAAAAACAAGAGCGACAGATTTGCCTGCTGAAAGCAAAACAGCCTCAGGCATATTCTTTCCCCCCTAGTAATGCCTCTGAGTCCCATATAAATGGGGAGGAGCTGCACCTGACTGCTCTGCTTACATTCTGGGTATTTTGTGGTGAGCTGTAGCCATGATAATCACCATTTTGTAGCAACACCAAGACAGGTTCTAAAAATTCCAAATGTGCCCCCTTACCCAAAAAGATTGGGACCCTCCCCAAATAAGATTATTAAATACTTTTTCATGCTCCTATGTATGTTCAGAAAGCAATTCCCAACACTTGTAGCTAACATGGCCACAACAGCATATTAGCAAGATTACTCTAATATTACTTAATTGGGGAAGGTGTGTGTGTTGTACAGGCTTAGTAAGTGCTCGTATTAAAATAATTCCTGCTTCTGAAATATTAATAAACATAAAGGTTACTTTTTAGTCAATCACAAGGATTTAAATCTAATAATCTATCCAATTATCAAGTGAAAACGATAGCCATATTTATTATTCCCAACTGCCTCTCCTAAATTAAAGTGACTTTGTTCACAAACTTTATTCTCCTTTTGATTTGTACAGAGCTTAAAACTGCAGCCACCTCCATTTGCAATGCAAATTGTTTTTAAGACTGCAAGAAATACAAAGCTATCCAATCACTGAGGTTTCAGATCATGTACCAGGAAACTTCCTAACCCAAATGCCCAGCAAATAATCAGAGGCTCTATTCTGTATTGGTATTACATGCAAAAAGTCTGAATGACTATTAAATGGTAGAAAAGCAACACAGTGAACTCTAACTCTTCTGGGCATTTAAGTTTTTTTTCAGCATATATTTGACTGCTCTGCTTCATATATAATATGGCTGACTGCACTTATGCCTGTTTTCTAGCAATAGCATTTAGGCTTGTATAACACCCCATAGGGCTTTGCAGCAGTCTCTGGGTGGTTTACAATGTGAGCATTATTTGCATATTGCCCCCAACAATCTGGGTCCTCATTTACCAACTACAGAATGATGGAAGGTTGAATCATCAGGATCGAACTCCAGGTTGTGGGCAGAGTTTCCCTGAAATACTCCACTTTAACCACTGTGCCACCAGAGTTGTGGTTTCTATCTAAACGTATGCCACGATTTCCTGCAATTGTTCATGTATATTAAAAGAATATGAATCACACCAAAAATGGAAAAGTTATCTGGCAACTATTTGGATATGCTCTTGAGAGTCCAGGGAGGAGCATGAATTGAAAAATCCAGTTTGCTCTAGGGATGGGAAATTCCACTCAGCCACACTCTATAATCTTGTACATTAATTTTAAGGTAATTGTATCAACTTTGATGCCTTTTTAGGTTCCTTCCTTCTTCATGTTTTGCCATTCAACAGCATCTATGTAATCTGATACATTTAAAGAAAACTGAAATTAGATACTGTAAAATTACTCAAGTTATTACGGTAACATGGAAACATTGAATCTACTACATAGACAGGAAGCTCTCTTTCTCTCTCTCTCTCTCTCTCTCTCTCTCTCTCTCTCTCCATTTTCTACATCACATCATAGATGTCAAAGTATATGATTACTTCTTAATCTGTCAATTTTTCTAAGTAAAAAAGCAAACATGTCCCTCTTTTTTCACAGAGCTCTATCCCCTTATACATTTGGCCTTTGTCTTGTTTTTTTTCTATCTTATAGTATACAGAGCAAATAAAAGTATTATGTGCTCACCCCACCCTTTAAATCCTTCCTGTTCTGCCACAAAATTAGGAGCCTGAAATCCGACCAAATAAAATGATGGATAAATAATAAATTTGGTAGGTTCTTTTAATAAATGATGTAACATCGTTCACTGACCAATTCAATGGCCCACTATTTAGATCAGGGTTGTCAAACTCGCGGTGTCATGGTGGTGTCATGTGACATATTGGGACTTTTTCCCCCTTCGCTAAACCGGGCATGGGTGTGGCCAGCAAATGACGCATCTGGTGCGCAGGCTGCGAGTTTGACAGCCCTGATTTAGATGGTCCACAAAGTAGACATTTGATGAGAAATTTATGATTTGTGGCATTGTAGATAAATTGAAAAGTGAATTTTGGAATCCAAATCTCTAATAAGCAACTGCAAAACCTGCAGAGAATGGGGAATTTTTAGTTATAAGATGGCTGAGAGGTCTGTATCCATGTCCTTCCTTGCATTATACTGTCTTTTTTTCCACATCCTGGGCAGGTTTTAATATATTTCCCA
Source organism: Grayia smithii (assembly GCA_032468115.1). Lineage (NCBI taxonomy): Eukaryota > Metazoa > Chordata > Lepidosauria > Squamata > Grayiidae > Grayia > Grayia smithii. Next base: position 482,988 of record JANHFM010002963.1, read on the forward strand.
AAGGAAGGCATTACGAGAACACTCTCCATTTGAAGTTTTTCATCCTGGAGAGTGTGAGCAGCCAAGGAGGCTGCAGTGTGATGGAAAAATGTCTAACAAAAAAAAAAAGCCTCTACAGCCTGGTCAACATGCAATGAACATAATGAACTACCCACTTTTCTGGGCTTACACAACAGTTGAGACACAAAAACCAAACTAACCAAGATTAAACTAAGCAGCCTTAGCATATTGTGTGAATGTAGCCTAAGTGAAGGAAGCTCCAGTTCCTCTGACAACAAAATGCATTCAGAAATCCCATCAAAAGATCATCTAAATAAATTCTCAAGTACCCTAAAAAGAAGCTCTTTTGTTGGAGAACAGGTGCACAAGCTTTGTAAATATTCATCCAGAATTATAGCTGAAAGGACCTCTGTCAAGTGGTATCATAAGAACCATTAACACTGATGCTTTTAAAAAGAGGTTAGACTGATTCACAAAGGACAATGCTATGATGTATATTTGTGGCTTCCTGGTTTAAAGACCATATACCTGTGGATAGCAGTTGTCAGATTCAGCAATGGAACAAGAACTAAATTATTGGACCAGTGATATGCTCTGGACCTACACTGGATTTCAGTAAGTTATTTAACAAAGTAGACCATAACCTTCTTAGTAACTTAGAAAAATGTGGGATAAATAGCATCACTACCAGAAGGATTACTCTACATGTTAGTCTTTAATGGATCTACATCCACATGGAGGGAAGTAAGTGGTGGGGTACCCCAAAGTTCTGTCTTAGGCCTAGTACTCTTCAATATCTTCATAAACAATTTAGATGGGGAATAGAAAGGGAACTCATCAAATTTCAGATAACAACAAGCTAGCACGAATAGCTAACACTACAGAAGATAGGCTCAAGATTCAGAAGGATCTCAACAGACTTGAACACCGAGCCTATCTAATGAAATGAAATTCAATGGTGAGAAAAGTAATGGTTAACATTTAGTCAAGCAAAAACAAATGTAGAGATATAAAATTGTGGAACCTGCCTCTGAGACAGTGGTGGGTTGCCCCCGGTTCGGTCCGGTTCGGGCGATCCAGTAGCGGTGACACTGTGACGTCACCGAACCGGTTCTACGCGTCCCAGACTGCGCCCCCCCCCGCATGTCCGTACTTACCAGGCTGGTTGTGGAGCGCGCGGAGTGCGCTTACGCGCATGCGCAGAAAACTTTTTTTGACTTTTGGCAAAAAAAAAGCTTCTGCGCATGCGCAGGAGCACCTGTTTGGCATGCACGCATGCCAGATGCGCACTCCGCACGCCCCAACCACGCGCAAAGCGCATGCACCTTTAGAACCGGTAGAACAGGTAAGTAGAACCCACCCCTGCTCTGAGAGGATCTTGGAGTCCTAGTAGACAACCACTTAAATATGAGCCAGCACTGTGCTACAGCTGCCAAAAAAGGCAATGCAATCCTGGGCAGCATTAACAGAAGGATAGAATTAAGATCACGTGAAGTTTTACTATTGCTTGATAAGGCGTTGGTAAGACCACACTTGGAATACTGCATCCAGTTCTGATCACCACAATATAAAGGAGATGTTGAGACTCTGGAAAGAATACAGAGAAGAGCAACAAAGATGATTAGGGGGCTGGAAGATGGAACAGTTGCAGGAATTCTATTTAATGAAAAGAAGGATTAGGGGTGAACATGATAGCCATGTTCCTGTATTTGAGGCGCTGCCACAAAGAAGAGGTGGTCAACCTGTTTTCCAAAGCACAAAAGGCAGGACAAGAAGCAATGGATGGAAACTAATCAAGGAGAGAAGCAATCTAGAACTAAGGAGAAGTTTCCTAACAGTGAGAACCAGTGGAACCAGTGGAATGGTGTGCCTTCAGAATTTGTGGGTGCTCCATGACTGGAGGTTTTTAACAAGAGATTTGACAACCATTTGCCCAGAATGGTATAAAGTCTCCTTCTCGAGCATGGGATTACAGTAGAAGATCTCCAAGGTCACTTCTAACGTTGTTATTCTGTTAAGATGGTTTGGGAGTTACTCCAAAGCATCAGTTTTGTTGTTATGGAAAACAGGATGCTGAATTTCAAAGACCATTTGGGTCTGATCCAGCAGTGTTCTTACCTTTCTTATGGGTAAGATCCAGATTCAGCACAGTTTAGGAAAGAATTAGGCACATCACTCTATTTTTCATTTCAGATTGCACTTTTGCCCAAACACTTTGTAGGGGGCAAAACCCGCAGATGTGTATAATCCAGGCTCCTTTGAATATTTTGTTTTGGCCAGGGAAATAGAAAATCCCTTCTGGTCTAGGTGGGAACATTCTGAGAATCGGTGCTTTGGTCAATTCAGTTTGTCAGGCTGAGAGTGACGCATAGTCTGCCTCCAACATCCTTTCTTGGCTATTTTAAGAAATCTCCACTTCAGGAAACACAGGAAATTACAGCGAGTGAATCTTCCGTGTAGTAATCTAGGAGGTGATTGGCTGGAATCATCTTTGATCCTGACACTTTGTTCCCATCAGTCTCCTTATTGTCTTAAATGAAAACTAATTCCCCATCCGACTTGTTCTGTGGAAAAAAAATTCTCCTAGAATTTTCTGACATTTAATGCAAGTGATGCTGCCTATTCAAGCCTTATATTGGCTAGGAATTCTGGGAGCTTCAGAAGAGCACCAACCTGCTTGCAGAAACTCTGGAGCTCTTATTACAAAGCGGTGCTAGAACCCTGGAATTCCCTCCTGAGGCATCTTGTCTTGCCACCTCTTAAAATCAAATGATGAAAACATCCTTTCTGGAAATTCAGTTCATGTTATGAAGGCCTGTCCCGCATTGTTGTGGTTTCAAATAATGGAATTCTTTTCCATGTTTGCTATACTTGCCCTCCCCTCTGACCTGTTGTGTATCCATTTTCTATCATTTTTTTTTCTGTCGTGAAGATTGAGGATTTTATTTCCTCTGCATTTTGAAGTGCATGCAAGCTCAGAGAGTGGCCACACCATTTGGGCTGTTGAGCCCATTTATAATTTGAGAAGTCCATAGCACAATGTTATTTATCCTCATCATAATCCCCACCACTTCCCACAGGATGCTCTGAACCACCACAACTGACCATTTTTATGGACAATGGGGCACGTTTCTGGAAAGCAACTGCTCACTGCTTTTTTCCACATTCAAAGAATGGGGCCTAGGATGGCTCAGAAACAAAGCTAGCATTAAAATTTTTGGTCCTTTGCTGTACAGTATGCCAGCTTCTCTTGAAACAAAAATAAAATAATGAAGAATTGAAGCCAGGAGCCTGCTGGATGCTGAGGACACATTGGATCCCATAATCATCAAACTGCTCTCTCCTGTCCTGAATCAATATAATCAATATAATTAGCCTTCTTGGTTACAATTGGAGGAACAGTTCATGTCTCAATCCCAAAAAACCAAAATGTCATAATAAAATATTGCTGCAAGACACAATATATTTAAAAAAAATGTGTGATTTTGTGATAATGTATGCTAAACCACATCTTAAATGTAAATTATCCTCCTAATTTAAATAAATCTAACAAATCACAGATGAATATTTAGTTTCATGACTTTGGGGGGGAGAGTCTTTATCATATATTGAAATGGCTAAACTGTTATTTTTTAAATGGATTTATATAGCTCTTGAGTCAAGGTGGGCACTGATATTGTTTGATACCTCACGTTAGTTGAAAAAAGATGGAGAGGGATACACAATTCAAAGTTTAATTTATATAATTGATTTCCAGCAACTTAAGATATTTTGTGGATACCTAAGCAGCTGTAGATAGTCTTGTTTAGATCCATAGACCATCCTGGATTCTGAAAATAAAAGGGAACTGAATATAATAATAAAGAGCTGCTGATCTAAGCTGCCTCCAAAATGTTGTTCTGTTGCGGTGATACTTTTCTTGCCTTTAGAGCCCTTACTTCCACCTTGTTTGCCCTTCCCAATCCACTCTGCCATCCTGGCTGTTTTATCCTTCCAGTTCTTCAGCAATCAAGACTCTTCTTCAGCATCTCTGTTGCAGTGACATCAGCAGCTGGTCCTGGCTGGGCGCCTCTTCCTTCCTCCCTCATTTCTTAGGCTCCCCCCCTCCCCCACTCACACACACATACACCCACTTTTCAGGAAGAAAAATCAGCTCTAACTCTACATCAGCCTTGGAACACCAACTTCCTCTCTCAAGAGTAGCAGCAAACAGCTTCCTTTGACCGCTGGTGTCCCAGACACTCTGGCTCCATGACACACCCACCATGCGCAGAAAAACAAGCAACAGGAGGACATGCTTTTTCCCATTAGGAATTCCAATTTAGCTGGAGCATCAATTAGCCCCCCCAAAAAATAAATCCCAAACAAAACACCTGTAACATTTTGGGGAGTGCTCTGGAGAGGAGGCCACCAAAGAGACATGCAGCCATCTCCCAACACCTTTTAAACCAGTTTAACAAGGCCTTTGTTTAATACTTTACCTCAGGTGTTGCATTCTTCTTTTTAAAGTGCTGGTAGGGCCAGCAGAAGCAAAGTGATCTGGAAGAAAAAGCTTCATTTTTATTTTTATTTTTTTGCAGCACAGATCTGACTGACTGGCTGGGCCCACCATACTGTATATTATTCCCTCGGGAGCCAGAACAATCCCTAGATTAGAGGTGAGCAATCTACATTGCAGGGCTGTGCAGGGCTCCTGGGTCTGTTTCGGCAGCTCTGCCAACCACACCCAATTGCATCAGTAACTTTCAGTTGTCTATTACCATAACTCCAGGGCATACTTTCTTCTCCTTTTGAAGCCGAAAACACAGCTCTTAAAAATCCACTGATCCCATTCTCCCACAAACTTTAAAAAGAAAGATTCAGACTTTGTTACTAGCTACGATGTGACCATCGCTTTGCTTTCTGAGACCCTTCATCCTTAAGCATGAAATGCTGTTCCTGGCCACCTAAAGCATCTCCAATGGGGAGGATCAATCTCCTGGCGAAATCTCAGTTGAATTGGATGAAAAAGTTTGAGAATAATTTACTTTCTTTTTCCCATGAACTGGAGTCATAAACTGCTGAGTTCTCATAAAGATACAGTACCATGTATTTTCACCAGCAAGGATCCCCTTTAACCAGTACAGAGCAGAGGGATGGGTGGGATATACAATCTAAGGGCACCCGTCCAAAGTTTCTTCCCATATGACTCATGCAAACAAGCTAAACTACGTGCAAAACCTCATTGTCCTGGAGGCTTGCATGCCCGGTTTGCAGTTATTCTTTGTAACTGAAGGCAACGGAGAGCCAATTAAGACAATGGAGGATGCTAAAAACAAGTCATATTTCATTAACACACTTTATCCTCTACGTCAGGTTTCCTTAGTAGGATGTTTACTTGCACATTGTTGCATATATCTGCATATATTTGAATATGCTCATAGAGAGACATGATGCAAATTTAAAAATTGTTACTCTTATTCAAAGAACAATACAGTTCATCTCATTTTTGATACACCATTTGTGTCATTTGGTTTTCTGTATGGAGATGGAGGATCAGATTGCCTATCAGTGCCTGCCATTTTTTCCCATAATGCCACTGACATTGCTTAAATCTACATTTTTAAGAGTGAGGAAGAAGAGGAAACTGTAGAAGTCAATGCAATTCATTGGTTTTAAGTTCAAGCAGAGTCTAGACAGCCATCTTTCCGGCCTGCACTGAATAGGGGGTCAGATTCAACAGTACAGATGACCCTAGCTATGATTCATTTGTCTTTCTTCTGCCAGTTTGCAATGTGAATCTTATTTTAAGTCCCCCAAATACACAGGATGTTCATTTGCATTGCACATGTCTCTTATCAGGTTTCTTCCTCTTGAAAAATCATCAAACACAAAACAAGTGACATTGGGTAACAAAAAGTAAGGTGTGAGCCAAAGCTCTCTGCAGTAAACATTCACAAGTGAGATACTGCCATGAATAGACAATGTGGAGCTCATAGGCACCTATATCTACTCATCCATTCTCTTGATACCAGGTTCCCCACCACACTTGAAGTTTTAAAGATTATTTTAATTACAAAAACAAAATAGAAAGCTACCATGCTGCCAAACTCTAGTCCCAAATATATCTATTCTCAGTTTCCACAAAATGGATAAAAAGCACTTGAAGAAACTAGTTTACATTCAGATAAATGGCTATTCAGGACTAGCCATCCTCAAAGTCCTAACCCTTTTTACGTGTTTTGCAGTGTTTACAGTCTGTCCTGAATTCCCAAATGTGGTAAAATGATTAAAGGCTTCCACTAGGACTAACAACATCCAGATCCAAGTCTCTATTCATTCATGAAACCCATTGAGTGATCTTCCGTGAACCATCCTATCTCAAAGATTTGCTGCTGTGAAACTATGGCAACGAGATACAGGTGCTCATGCTGTTTTTTGCTCCAAGAGGAAAGGTGGCATATAATAAATAAAATTTAAAGTATACAAGCGTAAACATGTATATTTTAATGTAATCCATGTGGCAGTCTGCTTAAAGTATACATGTCTAATTTCAGATCCAAACAGTTCTGACTAATGGAGATTTCTTGGGCCAATTATTTCTCAGTGTAACCTACTTCACAATTTCGTTATGAGAATGAAATGAGAAGCAAGGAAAATATACATATTGCTCAGTTCCAGGGAGTAAAGGTAACATTTAGAAAAACTTCATAACTACAAGATAACAAATTTGGTAACCCAAGAAATGAGACATTCTAGATACATAATTGAGGCAGAACAGTGCTTGGGGATGGAGAGTTTATAGAGGTCAGACACATCACAAAAATCACTTTGAAAATGTCAAAGTGATTTTGTTGCTCTTTTCTTTTCTTTTTCCAGCATTTTTTGACTGTCAGCCACAGAGCGTGCGCATACAAGCACAGCAAAAGCAATCATGCACATTGTGTTTTGTTATAAATGTAGCCCCAGGTAGGGCGCTGTCCATGCCAAGCATATATTAGTAAAATGAGATGAAGTTTCAACAGGCGGGTCAGAAATGTGCATTCTGCGGGCAGAGCATTTTTCTGGCAGGGCTGGTCTTCCTTCCAAAACAAGGCCAGAGACGTTCCTTGATCCAATCACAAGACAGAGAGGGGACCTGGAAAGCAAGCTCTTGCTTGTGTTTCTTGGTGAGGACAGGGGTAGAGGCCAGTGCCAAAAGCCTTAACAAAAGCATGCTCTCCACCTTCCTCCTCCTCTTGGGCCTTTCAAAAGTATTTTTTTTTTTAAATCCCATTTTAATGAGAGACAAAAGTTTCTCAGGCTGAAAATAAAAGCCAATTAGCAACAAAAAAGAAGTCTCTCCTTTTTTTGTACCTTTTCCTCCAGTTTCAAGAGTAAGATGATATCAGTCCTACCAGTCTTTCTTCACGCTAGGAGGTGAGTGTTGCAGTTTTCCATTAAAGGAAAACCATCACCTATTTAGGGGTGGTATTCACTTATTTTCACTACCGGTTCGGAAATGTGAGAGCACGCATGTGAATGCGCAGAGCCTTCCGCTCATGCGCAGAGCGTCAAAATGGGACGTGATGATGTCTGGGCAGGTGGGCGGAGCCTCCCGCAGCCGCTGCTACCAGTTCTCCTGAACCGGATAGAATACCTTGTCCAAGTGATTGCCTTGTGATTCTTGACAAGAATGTACCTTGTCTTTTTATGTACACTAAGAACATATGCACCAAAGGGAAAATCCTTGTGTGCCCAATCACACTTGGCCAATAAAGAATTCTATTCTATTCTATTCTATTCTATTCTATTCTATTCTAT
>JANHFM010002963.1:580047-593316 GCA_032468115.1 Grayia smithii
TTTTCTGAGATTGTGAATTTGGGGTTTTCATGAGCTGTAAGCCATAATCATCACAATTATGACAAATCAAGGCTTGAGCTATCTTGTTTTGCATGTAATGAGTCTATCTCATATATTAATTTCACCTTTTACGTTGCACTACTGAAATAAATTAACTTTTGCATGATATTCTAATTTTTCGAGTTTCACTTGTATAAAATGTTTGGATAATTCACATTGCTTTTAAATGCAAGGATTAAACGACCTGGAAACACATCCCATTACTGGAAAGTAATTCCTTTGGAGGATACGCTTTCTAACAAGTAGTTTACTACCACTCTTCCAAAAGAGAAGTGAAGAAAAATCAGTGAAATACGATCAGGTTAACAAGGATCATCATTACTGGACAATATGAACTTTGAGCAGTGTACTCTGAAAGCCTCTGCTTCAGCATTATACTGTTTCTGCCCTGAAATTCTTTCACATCTACTTGTATTAAACGACTGTTGGCTTTGTACTGTAGGAAGTTAGCATTCACCCGTCTCCTAGAAGAATGAAAATTTTAGGAAATATTAAAGAGGCAGAATATTATATTTCCCTGAATGAGAAATGGAGAAACATGTTTTAAAGACCAAAGCAGCTCCCTGCCTCCCCCCACCTTTGTCAATGGACCATCATCTACAACACAATAGGACCCATCTAGCAAGAGAAACTCACCACATGGCATCTGGGAAGATTACATCAGCCAACAAGGCTAACTAAGACTCCCGCTCCCTGGGAGTCTGAAACAATCAGGATACCTTTCTTATACAGGAACAGGAAACTCTGAGGTGGGGCACCACAGAGGGCATAAAAGCAAGGCACACCCAGCCTCTCACTCTTTTTTTCTGCTCAGGAACTCAAACTATGTGATCCTGACCACTATTAAACCATCTTTCCAAGCAATCTCCATGTTTCCATTGTCTTTTTCCCCACTTGGAGCTGAACCCAGATGGATATTTCTTCCAACAGTACTCTTCTTGATCGTTTGCAATTGGCAGGAGATATATTTGGGAGTAAAATCTGCTGGTTATCAATAATCCTTGCTTATCAACAGCCTTGTACAGCAACATTTGAAGTTATGATGGTGCTAAACAAATAGGTTTGTGACCAATCCTTGCATTTAAGACCACTACAGGATTCATAACTAGCTTACAGTGAGCAGTTATTAATACATAAGGCAGAAATAAAATCATACATGATCACAATTTTGCACTTAGCAAACACTAAGTGTTTAGCAAACCCTAACCCTACCTCTTAACATCCCTAACCCCAACTCTAAGTTGTAAGTCTATCACAGTCATGTGATTTTGTGCTTAGCAACAGAGTTGTTGGTCCTAATTGTTGTTAATCAAGGACTAACTGTATGTATTATGAAACAATGGAAATGTTAAATGGAAGCCATCTATTATCAGTACTTGAAAAGCTTTGGTATCACAGAATTTTCAAGGTATGAATCACTAATGTTAATCTGCATTTCTTAACCCTTTTTTCTTTTCCTGTTTTGTGTGTGCATTTATTTAACAGAACCAAATGGGGTGGTAAAACAACATGTGGGAACGTTCTTAATATCTGAATATTTCTTGATATCTGAACATTCCATTTGAGCGAAGGGACTATGGGTCCAAGAAAACCTTTTATTTTGGAAGAAACAGAAATTTCCCGCAAATAGCACACTATTTCTTTACTCAGCTAAATGAAATCTAAAAAGAGCTGGAGATGAAACCATTTATATAGAGTTATGAAAATAAAAATAAACATATGATTAACCAACCTGATTTAAACATATATATGAAATGTTCATGTGATGGGTGCATATATGGGACAGTTTTTATGTAATAACAATGTAGAACTAAAAAAACAATGATGCATTGACAAGAGTATTTTAGTACATAGTTCCTTTCTAAAGAATTGGTTTTGGGGGCTTATCTTATATTGGCTTTGTTTTCCAAAGCCTTTGCTTGCCTCCCAGTATATTTTCTGAGCTTTATCAACATTGCTTGGCCTTCTAAGTTCTTTTATCACTGAGCTGACATGGCCTGTTGTTTGAGAAGGTAATTTAGGGAGAGAAATATTTTGCTTATCCTAACCATGTTTTCTCCTACATTATGCTTGATTCTTATGATTCTTATGCATAATGTAGCATGACAAAAGAAAATGAACAATGGGGATACAGTTAAAAAACCCTCAATCTGTCCCCACAGACCAACTTCATTTATAGAAACTCACATTCCATCACTTGAAGTGTACAACCATTTATAGGCTATGTTTTAAAGATTACCTCTCCTCAGCTCTCTGATATTGCAACTGCTGTTTGACCTGAAACTTAGGACAGCAAATCTCTGTGGACCACACTTTTGTTCGGTTTCAACTACGTCTCCGTAATATATAAAACAGGTTTATCTGCAAATAAACATCATCACGTACAATATAGTAACTGTGATGGGATTCTGTTTCATAGGAAGAACTTGCTCCCACAAAGCCAACAATTATTTTATGCAATCCAAAACCGATTCTACACCCCCCCCCAAAGCATTTTATAATTATGGGACTAAACATAAAATACAGTGAAGTGCCACCTGCAGTGATTCCTCCTGTATAATAAATACCGGTAAGCTCCATTTAACTTGGGGATGTGTGCCCTTACCAGCGCCATTACTGGTACTACTAACTTTTCCTCAGCGCCTGTGTTGAAATGAGATCCTTGAAGCATCAGCCTGAGGTGTTTAACTCTGTTCAAGATGAATTCTTGTGGAACGCCAAAGCTTCAGGGAAACCGTGGCCCCCGTTAGTTAGGCTAGCTAGACCCAGAAGAGAGGCGAGCTATTTTGAGAGTTCAGGCCTGGGCAAATATCGCAGGCCCGCTACGTTTTTTGATTTCCTCATGTGTTTAAAAGTAACTTAATGACCGAGTTAGTCCTGGATTTGCCACCTTTAGCTCAGGCAGCGTCCCCATCTTCCTTCCTGGTGAACTCGTGTAAAAGGCCGCTTCACAAGAGGGAGTTTAACGTGGCACGAGAGAAACCTTGGATAAATGGACATGATTTGCCTATACGGCTGTACGGTAGTCTTAAACGTGGTTATCAGGGAAGAGCTCCCACCGAAATGAGTAAGGCCTGTCTCTAAATAAACGCGTCCGCATCCGGCTACCGAAAGGCCTCACTTGCCCTTTTTCCACCATCAAAATACCGCTCCCGCCCTCCCCGAGGGAGGCAAAGAGCTTCTGGAAGAAGCCGCGGCTGAGCAAAGAGGGCGGGGGGGGGAAAGGAGGGAGGAAGAAGTAGCGGGTGAATATTTCATTGGACGGCCGCCCAAGTCTAGCTCCGCCCTCTTTTAACTCAGAGCTGCTCTCCGAGACGAAGCCGACCCCGCGAACAGAAAGCCAGTAAAAATCGGTTGCTGGGCAAGGTGGGGCGTGGCTGACCAATAGCGAGGAGCGCTCGAGAAGAACGAGGAAGAGTGGGCGCGCACATGCCCCTCCTTCCTCTGAGTCCAGGGCTATTCCTGCACGGGGGAGGAGTAACGGCTCTTGTTGTCGCCGAGATCTGGCGGGGAGGGGGTGGGGCTCATTTGCTGCTGCCACCGCCCTCTCCTCCTCCTCCACTTCCCCCGCCTCGTCTCCTCCTTCCTCATCTCAGCACGCAAGCATTTGGCCATCCCAGCCCCTCTAAGGGATCCCGGCTGGCTGGGTTGGGAGCCAGCGCCGCGCCGCCCAGCCGAGGGAGAGGGATCCCGTGTGTCCCTCGACTCTCTCTGGAGCCCTAGCAGGTAAGCGAGACCCTGGCTGGCTGGCTGGCTGGCTGGCTGGCTGGCTGGCTGGCTGAACTCAGGTCTGGATCGCGGGAACGATGGACACGGCGGCAGGCGTCCGGGAAGGTGCTCCGGGAAGCCAAGTGCGGGCTGGTCGCGGCAGTGCAGGGCGAGGAAAGACTGTGCTGAGCTAAATTGAGAGGTGGAGGTCAGGAGTTACAACTAAAAGAGACCTGCATTTTGGGTATCTCGGGGAGTTGGTAAGGAAATAGAGGCTGGCGAATGTGGCGGGGGAAACTTATGATTGGGGGTATATCGGCCAGAAAAACTAAAGAATTGGGGGCCTGGGAGGGGCACCTTACAAACGACAGTGTGAATCGTCTGGGAGAAGCTTCCTTGGGTTAGGAAATAACTACGTTGAGCAAGTCGTCGTCATCCCCCCCCCCCATATACACAGGCACCGTGAGATGGGGTAATCACCCCCCCACACCCAAAAAACATATTTCTCAGATGTTTGGAATGATAATTGCCATCTTTTTGGTTGCGATAATAGGGGTTGCAGATCACATTTGGAGGGCTTGGATTTGGGGAAGGAACTACAGTTATATAAGGAAGACTGGGAGAGAATGATGGATTAGAGCAAGATGATGGTGGGTATCAGACTGAGATTCACAAAAGCTGCCAATAAGAGGAAATTAAGGGTTTTTTTGGCGGGGGGGTGGTGGGATGTCAAAGAGTCTGCTGCTAAAAGAGGAGAAAAAGCCAAGTAAAATTAGTGGGAGGAATTGAGGAGCTCACTGAAGAGACGGTGAGGAAGAAACTGCTGGTGCCCAGGGTGGTATTTGAATGTGGGAAACAATTTTGTGGCAGGCTTGTAGGGCTGAATGAAGGCTTTAGAAAAAGTGGGTGGGGCCTGAACTGAGTAGATTTATTTGACTGAAAGCAGTAGAGAATCAACTGAGGTTTGTTTCTGAAGAGTGGTGCTTTGGTTTGGCTAGTTAGGGTCATGTATAAAAGATATATAGATAATATATGTTACTTTTGAGGCCGTTTTTTCAACCAATGATTGTTAGGAATACAGTACGAATGGGGGGTGGAAGCTGAATCCAGCAATCAGGGAGGGGTACTTACAGATGTTCTGTTGCAAGGTTTGGAGAGGTGTATCTTAATAAAGAGATCGAGTATTTTTTTTCAGGAAACACTCTTTTCTTGGTAGGATATTGCAGTATAATGGATAAAACATTGGGATTGTAGAATAGGCTTTGAGTATTGATATCTAGATATGTTTTTGGAAATTTAAATAAGGTAGCTGAATAAGATCCCATATAAGTTGAAGATTGATTGAAAACAGGGAAAAAGTTAATTCCAGGAAATAAATTTAGAGCTGTATCAAAGGTGTGGGTCTCCTTGAAGTGAGCTTTAACCAGAGAGCTATAACTCTGGTATTCTCTGATGGTCTCCATCTAAGTATTAACCTGACCACACCCAGCATAACTTCCAAACATATGCAAGGTTGGCCATCTGAGAAAAAAGTTGTATTCAGGTGATTTGAAACAGCCTACTGATTTCTTTGTGGGTGAATGATAAAATACTAATGTTCCTATTCTTATTTTTTTTTATTTTGGAGGTGGCTGCTTTAAATTCTGCTTTTGACAGAAAAGTAAATTTTAAAGTAATACGCAAAATATGCAAAAAGTTTCTATTTGAGTATTTAGAAATACTTAATATTTTTGTTGCTCCGAAGAAATGTCACACAAATAGTTTTTCATGAGAAATTAAGGATATATTGACAAGTATATAAAAACTGATAAAAAATCTAGTTAATATTGCTTATTTGAAGAGAAGAGAAATGCATTTTAAATAGAAGTCCAGTACTGTAAGTTTCATTAAATTTGTGTGGGGCTTATTAAAAGAAATTGTGGGAGAATTAGGCACAGAATAGAAACTGGATGGCTAGAAAGCAGATGTGGAAATTATTTGAGAACATTGGCAGCATATGAATGAAAAAACATGAAGTGCTCCTCAGGAATGGTCAGATCGGAGATAGAAAATGTCAATAGGATAAAGTTCTTGGGTTAGGATAGAGATTCATCTTTTGCTGGAAACTGCCTTATGATTAACTTTAAGGTGGGCCTAGCTATGGTATGGACTGAAATAAAACTAATTATATATTGGATGAAAGATTTGGGAAGAAGCTTGCTATCAACAGAAGTTTTAAGGACAATTTTTTTCATTTAAGAAATGAGGCAGTTTGAATAAGTTTGCAAATTTGTTGGTACAGAGGTGTAGCTTTATCCTTAGGAGCAGAATTGTAATGAGATGGTTTTGTTTTAAATAGTTGTCAGTCTGGAGTGGGAAGTTATTTTTCATCATCCAGAAAAAAAGAGTCCTGTAAACTAAATCTTGATACTGTGGGAGATGCATGCAACAGCTTCCAGGAACTTCTGTCTAGTTTCATTTTGAATACACTGCCCCTTGTGTCTTAACACTAATAGAAAATAAAATGCAAAAAGAGGACAATTCCTCACTGCTTTGGTTCCTTATTTCAACAGTTAGAAACAGTTTATTAACGCTAAGTTTAAAATAATGTATTTAAGGGCTACACTACTTTAAGTTTGTTACATTTCTTTAGATTATTGAGTTTTCTACAATAAGCAATACTGCGATCTGAAATTAATCATTTATATTCTTTGTCTATTTGCTGGTAGTAAACATTACTGGCAATTTCTAATAACAATTAATGACACATATTTCTGTCCTGTAGTATTTGTTTTACTTGTAGGTGTTATACTTGATAAAAAATTGGATTTCAAATTAAAGACTCTTAAAAAAAGTAAAGCAGAGAATAATAAAATATGAAAGTATGGCCTATGTAACTCTCATAGCATCTTATGCAGTACAGAACAGAATTTTGAACATACTGCTTAGTCTGGGTCTTCCTATATTTTTGGAGTGGAGGATCCACATATATGGAATAAATCAGTGCTACATTTTTTATTTTGGCCTCAGTGTGGTTTTGTAGAGGGGTACACATGATGCCTAAGTGTGAGACTTTATACACTTAAAAGCGTATCAAGTTAATCTGAGACTTTTCAACTCTCCTATTAGGGCTTTTTTCAGCCCTATGTGTGATGAATAGCAGTGGTGGTAGTTATCTAATAGGGAACATTGATATATAATTATTTGCTATACTGTATAGCTATCAGTTATTAAATACATTTATTTGCATAGTGCTACATCGACAAGGCAGTAAATATGAATTAGAATATTCTTATTAGCCACAATTTAATTTTTGGATTAATCTTTGAAGAAAATACTTTCACAGTAACCAAATCTTTAATTTTTCTTCAAAATTGTATCATTTGACTGAAAAGGACTGTTGACTTATCAAAACTGTGTTTACACAACTATTTTGTACAAACTGCACCATATCTGAACTATTCTAGATGAAACTATTTTTAAGTTTAAGGCTTCATTCTTGTTCAAAATGCAGTTTCTTGAGATTGCTTAATGATTTCACAGGGTTGCTGCCTGCAGGCTTCCTTAGAAGTTGTAATAGATAGAAGTAGAATTTTAACCTGCTATTCCTTTATTTTTCATAACCCTCATACAGACCTCCTGTCCATCAGCCACTCAACTACTGCTATCTTTCTTCTTTTAGATAGAAGTATGATTCGAGGAAAAGGTAGCAAAATCTCTTTGTACCAATAAAGAAGTATTTGTGGCTCAGGGTTAAAATGAGGGGTCCTTGAAGTTCTCTGAGCTTAGTTTTCTTGCAGACATTTCATTACCCAAGCTAGGTAAACCTCCTCGGTGCTAGACTAGCACTGTTAATGTTTGGGTATTGAAATGTCTGCAAGAAAATATAAAGTTATAAAGAACAAAAAGCAAAGTCTCCAGTCCTCTCCTACTGCTGTACTTTGGTTGATAGTATTCTAAGCCACTACAAGTAGTTCTTGATTTACAAGTACAGTTGGGACCAAAGGTTAAAAAATCAGGTGTGATGCAGTTTTACGACTTGGTTGCTGCTGTCATTAAGCAAATCCAGCTTCCTCCATTTATTTGCTTGTTGGCAGCTCCCTAGGAATGTGATAAATGGTGATCACATGACCGTGAGACACTGCAACTGTGGTAAATACATGCTGGTTGCCAGGCACCCACATTTTGATCATATGACTGTAGAGACATTGTGATGGTTATAAGTGTGAGGACTGGTCAAATGTCACATATTTCACCACCATTAAAACTTCAAATGGTTGTTAAATGTTCGATCATAGGTCAAGGGCTACCTATAGTTACATGAATGGATATATTCTTGATTTGAGCTCATTCTTCCTCTTTAATTTGCCTTTAAAATGAATTAGATCCTAAAATCTAAGAGAATTAAATTGTAGGAATGAGAACAGATTCAGCAGGTGCTACAAGTAGAATCCTAAAGGTGTTTACTTAAGTGTAATTCCCATTGTTTTCAGTGAGACATTATTCCTAATGAGTGTATGTAGGATTGCAGTTTAAAAAACTGTTTACAAAATCTATATAATTTTTTATTAAAACTTTTAAACATAAAAATAAATCTAATAAACTATTATAAAGTAAGGGGGGAAGTAATAAAGTAATAAAGTACAGGAAAAGAAAGAAAATGCAACAGTGGCTTCCTATATTGTTCACATCAGTTATAAGTACAAATATATTTCAAACTCCCTAAAGTTACATTATATCACTTTTTCTAGAATCTATCCTGTCTAATCTTCAACACTGTATATCACAAGTTCATTTTTTCATTTTTATGCAAAAAGTCACCAATAAATATAGATGTCTTTTCTATAATCAAAGAAGGCAATGTACAGCAAAATCTGACATTTCTCCTTAGTGGGTAATGTCGAATCTTTCCATCTCTGTCCATACAGTAATCTCAGTACTGTAAATATATACTGAAATAATCTTCCATTGAGTTTTCTGTTTACCAGTGTACAGATCTTCTTGCAATTGCTCCCATTCAGTGTAGTTTACATTAAAATCTTTCTAGATAAAACATATTCGTAAGCTGACAAATTAATATTGGTTATCCAGTTCAAATTAACTGTCAGTTTACTTTCAACAGAAAAAGTTGCATTGGTGAAGATACTTTTTCTAAAATCATACATATATCAATGTGTTAAAATAAAGTACTCCTGGAATTTATGAATGTTTTCATGCTATCTGTCCACTAATATACAGTAACTATAGCATTTATATTAATGACAGAGTATCTTAAACTAAAATTATATACAAATCTGTTTTGTTAATAATAAAATGAGTCATAATATAATGGTACAGCCAAATGTTTATAGATACTACCCATCTTGCTGTCTGGAGCAACTCTGGATTTACCTGACAAATAGTTGGCCATTTGGTCCATAGTGCATGAATGTACATATGATTTAGTTCTGAAGTGCATTTTGTCATTTGGATAACTGTACAGAACAAATAACTGGATCAAGTTATCATTAATGTACCTTAACAGGATCATTTTGGATCATAATGTAATTCTAACTTGTAATTTTAGATTTATGCCGTCATACATACCATGTTTCCCCAAAAATAAGACCCGGTCTTATTTTTATTTTTTTTTTGCTCCAAAAGTCACATTATGGATTATTTTTGGGGAAACACAATATCAGGGTGATCAGCCTGGCTGGACACCCCACCCCCAGGTGTGCGCACAAGAAGTGGCGAGCATGCTGGGGCTGATGGTGTCCAGCTGCAGCCCGCCAGCCCCTTAATTGGCAGACTCGGGTTGCACAGCCTGTGCAGCGCAGGTAAGTTGATTATTTGTCCAAGCAGCAGATGGAGGCATGGGGGGGCACACGTCCAGATGCGGGCCGTGGAAAAGCTGAGAGTCGATGGCTCAGAGCAGGCAGGTAACCGTGGGAAACTCATCACCACTGTGCGGGCTACAGCTGCTGCCAGGCACTGTTTTGGGGTTGGGCTTATATTAGGAGCATGCTAAGAAATCAGGCTAGGGCTTATTTTCTGGTTAGGGCTTACTTTCAGGGAAACACAGGTATATACAGTCATGGAAAAATTAAGGCAAAGAAATTTAGGCATTAAACAAAATATTCTTACATTTGTCCTTGCTTCCACCACTTCAGACATTGCCTTTTGTTTTTCTGTTGTAATACACATTTGAAATAAGTCAGTGTTGTTACATTGATTCATAACAATTTTTGCACGTGCAGCACTTTTGACATCCTTTCATGTGGCCATTAAAGAGCAGCTGAGCTCTTCATTTGAAACAATTCAAGGAGTGCTGACTGGAGTTTCTTCTTAACCAATCTTACTTTAAGTGTACAGACAAAAACACTGAAAAATTTATTCAGGTGTTTGCTGAATGCAAGATTCCTTGAAAATGAGTTAATTCTAAATTACCCTGTCCTTTATTCTTTCCAGTCCCAGATTACATGAGGAGCTATATATTCTTATTAACAACTTTGGAGATGGGTAATGGAGTAGATAGCACCTCACCTCCTTCCTCTGCATACTTTGCTTCCTCCCTCTTCATCCTGGTTGGTTTTAATTGAATTCTAAACTTAACAATCCTTTATTGTTTTATAGTGCATTTTAACAGAAATGCACTTAACTAGAGTCACTTCTGGCAAGATGGAAAGCATACAAGTTTAATAAAATAAACAACTTGTATATTCATATTAATAAAATATTCTATAAAGATGGAAAGCTGTATTCACATTCAAACAATGGGGAAATACTGTTTTCCTTCAGATCTTCTAATGAACCTGTAGAAGTTAAACAGTTTGGGCAGGGACATCTTTTTATGTACTTTCAAACCTTCGTGTGTTCAGGTGAATGTCTTAATTGCGCTGTAATTTTGTTTACATGTAGCCCTCGCTTAGGCTACATAATTGGAACCCATAATTTGGTTGCTAAATGGAAAATCATATGATTGTGATGGGCTTTTGACTGCATGATCTTATTTCCCCTTCGGTCCTTAAATGAAGTGCACTTCTCTATTAACTTTGCTTGTTGCAAGCCAAGTTGCAAAGTGTTGCAGTGGTGATCATGTGACCATGGGGCATTGGACATTGTGACGGTTGAAAATACAAAGATTGGTCACAAAGTTATTTTTTTTAGCACCACTGAAACTTTGAATGGTTGCTGCACAAAGCAGTCAGCAAGCAAGAACTACCTAGTTCTGTGATGGCGAACCTATGGCACGTGTGCCACAGCTGGCACACAGAGCCCTCTCTGCAGGCACGCGAGCCGTTGCCCAACTCGGCTCCACCCTGCACATGCACTTCCCGCCAGCCAGCTGATTTTCAGGATGCATGGGGGCGGGCTGCATGTGGAAGACATGCACGCATAGATGAGGAGTCACGCGCGCATGCGTGGAGGTGGGGGTCATGCGTGCGAGTGTGGGGAGAGCGTGGGGGTAGGGCATGCCCCATTTTTGGTCCCAGAAGGCTACAGAAAGGCCTACTAGGCCCAAAACAGGGTGTGGGGGGGGAGCGGTGGACCTTCCCCCCCACCAGCCCATTTTTGGTCCCAGGAGGCTACAGGGAGACCTAGGCCAAAAACAGGGGTCGGGGGAGTCGTACACGCATGCGCAGGCAGGCACACTGCATTATGGGTGCCAGCATGTGTGTGTGCAACTGCACTTGTGCTTTCAGCACACCACGACAAAAAGGTTAGCCATCACTGATCTAGTTCTTTGTATATGTATATTGATACTTTTTGCTTGTCGCAAAAAATGAGTTAGTATTTTATTGTTTTACTGACTATCTCCATTGGAAAAGAAAGCTTTGAATCTTTCTGTCAAGGCTATTTGTCTCTGTCAGTTTTCAGACAGACAGACAAACTGGCATACATGTAATTTTTCAGTGAGTTCTCATGTAGACGCTAATCAGATTCAAACATGCTTGCTTCATACAGTCTATAGTGTGTGCTTTCAAGCTGTTCTTGAGCCATGACTAACTACACTCATCTTGTTCATTTCTCATTTCATTTAGAAATTAAAATACTATTTATGTGACTCATAGGTTTTGAGCATAATGCTCATTTTTAAGTAAACACGTAATTGATTTTTATTAATCAGATTTAATATCAATGCAACTATACTTAATTTTCAGATTAAATGAGCAATATAAAACATAAGCAAATTCTTCTGTAGTTATGAGATTACTTTGACTGTACCAGCTATTTCATTTATTTTACAGTTCAAATTATTTAACAGTAATAGTATTCTGTGTCTTCTGTCTTTACATCAACAATAAACATAAAATATAACATCTCTGGCTTCTTTCAAAAACACATTAATTTCTGATTTATTATGTTTTAAATGGCTCAGATAAATCAAATACATAATTCAGGTTATAGAAGTCAGAACATCACTAATGGAAACTCTTTAATTTCTGCATTTTTTTTTCACAGTACCCCCTGGAATATGTTCTAATTGATGCATTTGACAAAAGAAGAGATAATAGCAAGAATTGCTAAAATGTATTACCGGTTTTTAAAATGTTGACATTATGTATTCCAAACAGTGCTACTACGTAATTGTAATAATTGTATAAGAATTATGAAATATAATATTATATAAACATGCTTCAATAAACTAGTAATTATTTTGTCCCAGGAAGACAATTGTTTAAAAAATTAAAAATGTTTTGAGAGACAGATATAGTCAGATTAAAAACCTACATTTTACTGAAATTTTATTCATCTAGGATTGATTGAAAACCATGGCTTATTCTGAGTTGACAAATATTTGCCTATGGGATGAAGGGTGAACTTTTCTCACTCAGGTTTGCTCATTGGGTACAATAGTCTGTGTATCATGGGAGTAGAACAGCAGAAATGTTTTACTGTTCAAAAGCATTTTGTGAATATATATGGACAGAAATGTAAACTACATGTCGCCTCTCAGAGAGAGCCAGTACAATATAGGAAAGATATGGATAAAGGTCATAGGTTTAAATCAAGGAGAGAAGCAACCTAGAACTAAGGAGAAATTTCCTGACAGAACAGTTAATCAATAGAACAACTTGCCTTCAGAAGTTGTGAATGCTCCAACACTGGAAGTTTTTAAGAAGAGATTTGACAACCATTTGTCTGAAATGATACATGGCCATGATGGCAAACCTATGGCATGTGTGCTGGAAGTGGCACGCAGAGCCATTTTGCCTGGCACACACGACATCGCCCATTCCTCTTCCAGGTTTCTGGCGCACGCATGCGCATCGCTCAGCCAGTTTTCTGGTTACTGGTACGCATGCGCATGTGACAATTAGCTGACCTTAAGGTATGCGGCAGTGCCAGAAATCGGAAGATCAGCTGGCTAGCTGATAGTCATGTACCCACACATGTCAGTAAACAGAAGACTAGCTGGCCAGTGCTCATGCGTCTCGGGATATTTACCCCCTTTTTTTTCTTTTTTTTTTAATCCCATTTATATCCCGCCCTTCTCCGGAGACTCAGGGCAGCTTACAATTAAGCACAAGCCAATGT
>JANHFM010002963.1:597468-608415 GCA_032468115.1 Grayia smithii
GGGGTCTGTAAATATTTTCACAGCCCTCTTTTTGACTCGTGCAGTATACAGGTCCTCAATGGAAGGCAGGTTGGTATGAATTGTTTTCTCTGCAGTTCTAATTATCCTCTGAAGTCTGTGTCTGTTTTGTTGGGTTGCAGAGCCAAACCAAACCAAATATTAAAAGTATTCATTGAAGAGCCCAACTTCTCTCCAAAACCCCAACTATTTTCATTCAAATAAGAGGAAGTGATTATTGATGCTTTATCTTTTTGGTAAAGTGGAGGGGAAGAAGAAGGAATTCTCAATCTTTTTATATTAGTTTTGAAATCAGAATATTATGATCCTGCATCCTGGGTGCTTTATGAAAATTAAAAATATGCATTTTTATTACCACAATATGCAGTAGTTTTTTCTCTACTTGTCAGACGAAGAACAAAGAGACTAACGTTTCAGGGACATAGGTTTGTAGGATTTCAGTTGCTCTTGCCCACATGCTGCTAATACAAGATCCTGGCCAGAATTCCTGTTTGTTTGTTTTTTTAATTGAAGTTTTATAATGCTTTTTTCTGGTATTAATAATCTAAAATTCTTTAAATTCTATTCTGTCTTACCCAAATCACTGGTTAGAAGAGATGCCTTCCCTTGTCCAAGATAAATCAATCTAAATGAAGAAGGTGCAGCATATTAATGTTATATATGGTAAATATTCCAAATTATGTGTCAGGGAAGCCTTCTGAAAAAATATATAAACCCACCCCTAAGATCATAATAAATGAAGGAATAGAAAATGAATGAATAAAAATAAATACTATAAAACCAGAAATGCTCATTGGTTCCTTTTTTTTCTTCCAGGTTCATGTTGGGAAAAGGTTTGAAACGCAAGTTGAGTGATTATGAAGAGAACATGGCTGGTGTGTCAAGTGCCTTTGATTCCAGTCGAAACCTGCCATACCCACTCAAACGTCAGTTGGTGCTCAATGTTTGCCTTGCCAAGTTACAGACATATAAGATGCTGGTGGAACCAAATTTACATCGTTCTGTGCTTATAGCCAATACTGTCAGACAAATCCAAGAAGAGATGAGACAAGAAACTAGCCAACAGTCTGTTAACATGTGCAGTGGTTTAAGTATTACCCCTTCCAATTATTTAGGTTTTGATATCTTTGGAATGCCTTCACACTTTTTGCCTAGTATTATTCAACCGGAATCATATGGTTATGAACCACGGTCTACAGAAAGGCCAATTGAAAGTAGCTTGTTGATGGTTTCAGATAATGACATGTCATCAGCCATTTCCTCTATTCTAAAAGATTTGGACTTCATGGAGGATGTGAGTCCACCTTCTTACTTGGCTGGATCTGGAGATGATCAATTCAAGACTTCTGAAATGTCTGTTCTTAAGTTAGAAGAAGATAGACAAGACCTGAAAGGAGTAGAATGTGCATTTGGTTCCTTTGAAATTTCAAATTCAACTAGTTACTTGAAGGACTTAGCTATTGATGACATATTTGAAGATATTGACACTTCAATGTATGATTCAGACTTCGATTGCTCCTCACCAACTTCTCCAAGAACACTCACTGTGGCAACAACAGAAGAAACGTTGAAGACATTCCCTTCTTGTAATTCTTCCTCAGCAAACAACATCCCAATATGCAGAAGTGATATCACTGATTTAGACCATATTATGGAAATTCTTGTAGGGTCCTGACACCTTTGCTAGCCCAAAGATAGGTTTTCCTAAGCTGCCATACAATGCTGGTTTGAAGATAAGTCCCAGAGGAGAGCAAACTTCAAAATGTTATGCCAGAAAGGGCAGCTACAGACATTTTTCTTCAATGGTTCTCAAAACCTCCCTAAAATTCCTATAAACCAAAAAAAAAAAGTGACAGTCTGTTATATAATATGGAGTATTTATTAAATCAATTGTGCAATCTTTTAAACTCTTTTAGGCTATACATGAGGAATATTTCTCGTGTGTTTCTAACTTTTTAATGTGCAATTTTCAATCTTGTGAAGGATTTGCAGAACAGTGATTTTCATAAGGGGAAACATCTGAAGTCTAAAGATTTATTTTTAGTATTAAATTACATTCTTTATTGGCATTCACTGAAGTTGCATACATGGAATTGCAGCCTCAGTACAGTATATTTTTAAAGTATTTAAGAAACTACAGATCTCTTCCCCTTTATTGAAGATTCTAGATACTTGGCAGCAAAATCTCTTGCATTTTGTAAAACATTTAAAATTATTTATTTTTGTAAATTTTATAGTCTTTTTACATTTTATTACAATATTCTAGATCAGAGATGAATTTCTGGTTGGATGTGGCTGGCACTACCTCTGTTAGCAGAAATGCTTTAATTCTTTGCTTTGTCTAACACTGCAGATCTTTTAGTTTTCTTGGATGATATTTCTGGTGGTAGAAGCAAACAAGCAATTTGCTGATTGGTTAAATTTTATGGTATTTAACTGTAATTTATATGTATATTGTCCCAATTTTAGAACTTTGTCAGTATTACGTGCATCAATTTGGAGGTAATATGGCTTTTTACAATTTAGTATTTTCTGTATAGTTAGAGCTATTTTAATTTTCTGAAACAGAATTTTAGATTTTATGTGCAATATATCACACAGGCCACTTTTGCACATCCTGTATTATAAGGAAATACATAAAATCTAGATGATGGAAATTTATAACAGTGTGTTATCAGAGATATACCATGCAATTCTGTCTGCTGGCAGCTTTGTGTGAGATTTGTAAGAGTTGAATATGGCTTACCTAAGCACCACTCTGATTTTGTACATTTCTTTTTCTTAAAACAGAACTTTAGTTGTCCAAAGTGCTTGCAGTGGATTGTATCTTCTTAGTGGCAGTTTTTTTTATCTTGGTTTGGCCAAATAAAGTTCTAATTGAGTAGAAGTCCAGCAAATCATGCTGCCATTTGAGAGTTAGTAGTCTGCCTATAAGAATTACACTTCAAATGAAAGAAATTGTGGGTTTTTTGCCACATCACAAGATGGGTTTGACATTTGCACATAATATGCTGAAGTGTTCAGTTAATTGTGTACAAAGCCTGACCTAGTCCAGCTTTGGTGCTACTTGGCAAGCTGTCTCAATGCTGGCACCATTTGGGGACAGCTCTGTATTGCCAAAATGTTGACATTCCATCCACAAGCCTGTACTCTTCCATGGTCATAGAAGCAACACCTGCTCACTTCTTATTGAAGACACATGGCCACTCTATGTTTTAATATTGCATCCCTGTGGAGTCCAGTTAAGTTTGAAATTGATGCAATAAATCACTTATTGACCAAGCAACACAACAGATGTAGATAAATTTAAAAAAAATAATGGTGGGAGGAACAGAGAAAAACATTGCCATTCTGTCTACTACGGGATAGACTTTTATGTGTGTATCTATCCACCTACTCCTCATTGCTTCCAATGCTAGCAAACTTGGAAAGTTTGCTAGTATTGGATGCAAAACATCCACACTTGCTTGCATATTCTTTAGTATCTGACTTTTTTCTTTAAGGCAGCAGGAAAAAAAAAGCCTATCTTTAAGAACACTAATATTTGTAAGTAAGTTTTCTAGAACAATGAGAGGTACTTTTTAAAATTGAACTATAGAATACACATTGGCTAATCTTCATCTGAATTGCAGAAGATGCCACGTATAGTATGGCCATTTTCTGATAGTAAGTTCTTGGCATGGAGATTACCTACCCTAGTAGGTTGGACACCTTAAAATAATCTACTGAGGCTAACCCTCCATTGAGCATCTAATTATTGCATTAACAGTAGCTTGCACCAATATCACCTTTCATTTGCATCCCCCATTTTTTGTGGTAAACCAATCCACTACTTGACTTGAAGTGCAACGAGATTCGGTCACCTGATGTAGTTGTTGCGTTATGTAGCATTGCATTTAGGGAATGAAAGGGAGCTTCCCTGAAGCCGAACACCCAGTACCATTATAAGAGAAGTAGAGTTGGACATTCATGGTACAATACTAATAACCAGCTGCAGAAATGCCAGGAAGGGTTTCTGATTAGTCTTAGATTGAAAGACTGTTTGGGCCTCAAAGGCTGAAGTTTAGAGTAAAAACTATATTGACAAAGCAACCACTGTAATGTTAGAATATGGTTGATGCATTCGTAAGAGTAGTGTTCATCAGGATGTAACTGGCTATCCTGTATCAGTCTTACTTTGCTTTTTCTCTTCCTTCTTTCCACAATTTGCTGAGCACTTAGTTGTGCTCGAAACTCTTAAGCCGCCCTGCGTCTCCGGAGAAGGGCGGGATATAAATAGAAATTGAAAAAAAATTCACCGTACAAAAGGAATCCTCCAAACATCAGTGGAGCATTAATGCAGTCTTTTGTTGAAAACCCATTTTTCTAATTAGATACAGATTAACAGCCCAAGCAGATCCTACACCATTGCTGACAGATGGCAGTCCAGTCTCTTCTTGAAAGCTTCCAGTGATGAAGCTCCCATAACTTCTGAAGTCAAGCTGTTCCATTGGTTAATTGCTCTGTCAGAATATTTCTCCTTATTTTTAGGTTGAATCTCTCCTTGTTCAGAACATCCTTGTCGGGCCTTCAAGTGCTTTGGAAAATAGCTTGACCCCCTTTCTCTCTGGCAGCCCCTCAAATATTATTAGTACTCAAATAAATTAGTATCGGTTCTTTACCTTGCACCCAACTTGAGTCATGATGGAGCTGGATTCTACAACTAATGCCAAGTCAATCCAGTTTTATTTGCTTAATGCATACTTTGACAGTTGAAATGTATTTATATACATAGGAGATTTGCAGTTACATCTAAATCATAGCAGGCCCTTTTGCAAAATGTTTTCTATCTTTTAGGTAAAAAGGATTAGATAAAAAGAATGTATAGAGTTTGTACATAATGCTTCTTTGTACATAGAAAATTAATCTAAAAATTGTAAGGGCCCTCTACACTGTGATAAAGCAGACTAGTGGCTAAAATGTTTTTTAAAAATCCCTTAATAAATATTCAGATCTAATTTGTTGTCATCTACAGTTCTTAAGCTTAAAGATACAACGATCAAGTACCTCTAAACTGCACAAGCAATGTACCAGTGGCAGAAACATGTAGATTGGCTGCCAACTGTTGATTAGGCATCTCAAAATGAGATCTTGCTTCAATAAGCATATTTTTCAGAGTATAAGACACACCTTTTCCCTCCCTAAAAGGGGGTGAAAAGTTTGGTGCATCTTATATACCGAATGTAGCCCTGCCCACCTACTGTCCCCACCCTTTGTCTCTGCCTCCCCATCAATTTACCTCCTTGCAAGCAGAAACAGCCGGTTTAGCTTCAGTACAGCCTAATTAGCACAAGTTGATTGTCCCGACTCTCAGCTGTTTCAGGCTGCAGGGATTGCCATTGCCTATTGCTGAGCAGGCCTCTGCTGCTTGCAGCAAGGAGGTAAATTGGTGGGAGATTTTTTTTCTTGTGCTAATCAAGCTCTGCTGAAAACGAAAATGAAAGTAAAGCAGGCTGTTTGGTGCAACAAGGCAAAATTGCTGGGAGGTCGAGGCAGATTTCTTTTTCTTGTTTTCTTCACCAAAAAAGGTAGGTGTGTCTTACAGTCCGGAGTGTCTTATACTCCCCAAAATACAATAGGTCTTACAAGCTTTCCTGGAAGGTAAAGATGTCCATTCTTCTCTCCTCATGATTTTATACCCTTTTCATCTTCAGAAAACATCCCAGAGTGGTTTCCAAACTTACCTGAAAACATTGGCAGAAATAATTCTTGAGCATTGAACAGCAATGCCCTAAGCATTGTGTTTTTCCACTTTTTCAGGACATAAAGGCCTCTGGTCAACTTCTAGCTTCAGAAAAGGAAAGAGGACCCACCTAATTTGAAAGTTGTGTTTCTTTTGTGAAATGGGTAGTCTTCGGGTTATGGCACAAATAAACCTGGAATTTCCATCACTAAAGCAGCCAAAGTTGAATGTTACATGACTGTATTGCTTAGCAATAGCAATCCTGGCAGCCGTTGTAACCCAGGACCATGCAGCTTGTTATGTGGGAAAAGCTGGGAATCGCAGGTAAGGAGTGTAGGGAGATGCTATGGGCAAAGGTAATATAGCTTCACAATCCTGGTGGATTTTCCTATTGACTTTGTGGAAGCCAACAGGGAAGGTCACAAATTATGTGATTGCCGCTTCCTGTAATATAGGAGCTGAGCCCCCAGGAGTTGATCACATAACTGTAGGGATGCTGTGAAGACCACAAGTTTGCACACTGGCCATAAGTCCCCCTCTATAGCAGATCATAATTTTAATTCACCAGAGCTTGCATTGGAGCAAGAAAAAAACTTTAAAAGAGTAGGATGTTATTTTAAACAACAGACTAGCAGCAAGAACATGTGCAATGGCTGTCAGCGATTGACCATCTTAGGATAAATGATTTCCTTTAAAATGTGTCAAAACATGTTCATGGTAGAACTTTTACTTCTGATTTGAAGTTGTGCAAGATAAAATTCGTTACATTCTTATTTGATAATGGTTGACATGAGTTTACATAGATTCCAACCAACAATTGTACACACATTTTAAGTACAAGTTGTGAATAGTAAGCTTATGATATACATGCAGAAATTCCTTATCTAAGCCCCATTTTTGCAGTTAGAGGGATCCCTATTTGGGTGCTAAAAGAATGGATTATTTTATATCTGAGGTAGCACAAGAAAGCCACTTGGGGAGATGGTTACTTATTTAAAAAGTTCATATGACTGCCCATCTTAGTGCACAAATCTGGGTTCCTCACAATAATCTGCAAACTAAAAAAAAACTTGTCACCTTGAGCATCTCCTAGTACTTAGACTTACCCACTCCCTGGTGCTTTTCAGCACTCTGAATAGTTTACAAATGGTAGGATGGGCATACAGGGCTTTAATGGGAGCCAGTACAGCTCATTCAATGGTATAACATGAGGAAACCTAAAGGTGCCCTACACTATTTGTATTCTGCATTCTGGGCCAGATGTAGATTCCCGGTGACCTTCAGGGGCAGTCCTATATAGAGTACATTGCAGCATTCCAAGAAGTGCTCAGTCTCCTTGAACAGTGAGATGGTTGGCATATAAATTCAATAAAGTGATCAAGAAGTGATTGTGAACCAGGCCTCTCCATCCAAAAAAAAGGGTGTAATTGATATACAAGACAAATCTGTGCAAATCATCAGAGGGCCCAAAAACCCAAAGCCACCCTATTTTGTAAAAATAATAAAGGTTGGATACAAATAAATACTTATCAGGGTTGAGTTGAAGTCAGTTCTTCCACATTCAAAACCTCACAGCCTCTAGGCCAGTGTTTCTCAACCTTGGTCACTGAAAGATGTGTGGACTGCAACTCCCAGAATTGGGAGAGCTGGCTGGGGAATTCTGGGAGTTGAAGTCCACACATCTTCCAGTGGCCCAGGTTGAGAAACACTCCTCTAGGCACTTGGTTAGCACTTCAACAGCATCACATGGCCAGCCCAGGGTGGAAATAGGTATAGTAATAGGGTATCAGCATACTGATGATACTACATCCCATGTATGGGTGACCTCATTCAGCAGTTTAATGTAAAAGTTAAAGAGAAATGTGAGACGGGCCCTGAACACCCCTCAATGCAGGGCATAGGCCATGACTTCTCTTCATCACCACCACTGAGTGGAACTGATCATGAAAGGAAGGACTGCAAAACAAGTGTTTTTCACTCTCAACATTCAAAAACTTTGGATAACAAGATAAGCAGCATATAAATTTAATTAATCTGGTTTGTGATTAATTTGCCAACTCACATGTGCATGCAATCAAAAGGATTTCTGCACTTGCATCAGAGACAACTCATAAAAATGGCTCAGATTGTGATGGTTTCAAGGTTACACAGAGAAATCAATAAAGATTTGTTAGTTTTGTCAACTTTTAGATTTATTAATGTTACAAGTCCTCAGACAGTGGTAGAAACATGTCTGCCTAACTCTGACACAGCTGGTTAGCTAAATAGCTACTCAACCAGGGTTAAAGAATCCTTCCAGTGTGACTGATAGTAAGGAACATTCAAGAGTTGTAGCTCAGGAATGTCTAGAACAGCACAGGTTCTCACCCTTGTCTTACACAAAGACAGCTGCAAATTTAACTGAACTATTGTTCTAAAAATGAATGGCAGTACACAAAAGAGTGCTCAATAGGTTTTACTCCATTGACTGAGAAGAACCTGTGCAGACTGTAAACATAGTAGAGGATAGATTAGGCTGCATCCAGGTAGCATTTGTCCTGGCAAATCAGAAGCCACACGAGTCTTCGCTAGTAGTAAGCCAATAGTATGGACTAAAAGGCTTCATAAAATTTATCAGAAACTCTGAAACATAAATTGCAAACAATTTAAAACAAAAGAAATTACTCTAAAACAAGGGAAAGTTATCGTACTTGATTGTTCATGATAACAGAAACTAAGCATATGACTTCACATACATTAATGGCCATACTGAAAAATCTATTTTCGTAACGATTTCTCAGTTTTGAAATGACCTGGATATTAAAGTAAGGGAGATGCTGAAGTATCAAGCTGCAGCAGCAAGATGGACAAGTACAAACCAATTTGAATAAAAGGGATGCTAGACTTCTCTGTACCAGACTAATATGAAATGGTTCCCTGAAGTTTAATAAAAAGAACCTAAACTATTGTTTTAATAAGCACTAGTTTTAAAAGCCAGGTTTCCAATATGAAACATAGGAAATATAGCTGTATAGAAATGAGGACAGCAGGTACCCAGGATTGCTTGAGAAAAAACATAGCAAAAAACGAATTCTGCAGTGCTAACAGAAGCAATTCATTTCAATGTGCACACATGCTCATAAATGGATTTCAGCCATTGAGTTTGCCTGCTACTCAACTATGTTAAAACAAGAATAACAAAATAGGTATTTGCTTTCAATGCTATACAACAGGAGAGTTGAGCAACGGAAACCAAACATTTCCAGATTTCTTCCTTCACAAGTATGTCACAAGAAGGACCTCTCTTGTACAGGCTTCTGTATTATGCCTATTTTAGGGTGTACAGTACAGCTAGTCAATCTCATAACAACACAAAAATTATGATGGAAGGATCTTCAGGTCACATAACAGGTTCAGGAACCACCGCGCACCTTTCTATAGCAAGAGGAGACATCAAGATATAAGGATAGATATAAAAATTCTTGAAAAAAAAGGGAAATCAAATACAAACTTGAGTGAGTAAATAATGGGCGGTTACACACATTAGTACATCTCCCTGCCAGGATAGTTGGTAAGTCTTACTAGTGGAGTTGCAGCGGATTAAAAAAAAATCAAAAATAACCAAAAGGCAGGAATATATACTATGTATTCTAGGTATCATATCTGTTCAAAAGAGTTTAGAGGACGAGTAGTTGGGCACACAAATAGTACAACACATGTTTCTAACACAGGGCGCAATTAAAAGAGTTTTAAAAATGTCAGCAAAAGAGCAAGAGTGACCACAGCACATTTGCCATCTCTGAAAGCATACTTCTAGTTTGTTCATTTAATGATTTATCCATTAGTGACATCATGACCAAACTATACCCATATCTATAAAATAAATGGATGAAGCCCACTTTCCCCCAAAGACATTTCTTTTTAAAATTTGTTTAAAAAAGTGATACAATGGCAAACATTTCCATTAGCAAACATTACTGCTAAACATTTTCATCCTTAAACTTTGTGCAGTAAAAAACCTCTTTTTTTGTGAAACTGTTATATATTGCATGTTTGCACTGGATGGATTCTTCTTCAGGAACAAGTTGTAAGTAAACAGATGATTCTGTTTTGGCTCAGGAGATACAGATAGCTGTACAAAACAAAAGAAAGTAACTGAGTACTATTGAACTATTATACACTAGCACATATATATTTGACATAGATCTGCTAATAATTGTTTGATAACGAATCCTAAGAGATATCCTATTCCAAGTTTTTTTCCAAGAATACAAACATACCTATTCTATATTCACTTACACCAAATTTTATTGAATAATTGAAGGGTTCTTAAAACTGGCCCATTGATTATCTGAAACATACTAATAGCCAAATACAACAGAACAGGGGTGTGTGTGTATATATATGTGTGTATGTATATATGTATATTTTCTCTCAGTCAAGTGTCCACAATTATCCTTATTCTGTTCTAGTAGAATTTCCAACTAACTTTACAAAGTGTTACAAGATACAGATAAGTGAGACAAGATAAAAGAGAATCAAATTTACATTAAGAGTCTCAAGTATGTCCTACAATTTAGAACATGAAAATGGTCCTAAAGCCCAAATCAAATCCGATATTTACCCACAAGAGTTCCTAGAGAGCTTTAGTAAAGCTTAACTTATATAAGTGGGCTGTTAGGCTATAAAGATAACCAGTGAAATGCTTCCTGTTGCTCCCTCTAAGAAGTGAGTGATATGTGCTTCAGCCATCAGAATCAATATAATTTTTGACTGTTAAAATCAAAATCCAGTGTTAACACTGGAAATTTTATTAATAAAGGTGAAGGAATCAGCCGATGTGAAAGGAATTAAGATAAGACATCAAGAATATAAACTGAGGACATTTGCAGATGATTTGGTTATTACAGTTACTAATCTGTGTCACTCAGAGAGTTAAATGATATTGAAACAATATGGTATGATATCTGGATTTAAGATTAACAAACAGAAAACTAAAATAATTGTTAAGAATATGGGTTTGGACTAGAAAGAAAGATTAAAGGAACTATCGGGATATGATATAGTTCAAAAGGTTAAATATCTGGGTGTGTACATTTCAGCTTCAAATGCAAAGTTATATAAGAATAATTACCAATTATTATGGCAAAGGACTCAGAAAGAACTTGAAAGTTGGAAAAAATTGCAATTATCATGGTTGGGAAGAATAGCAGCAGTTAAAATGAATG
>JANHFM010002963.1:634378-645371 GCA_032468115.1 Grayia smithii
GAGTGGGGTGGGAATGGAAATTTCCCCTGGAGGGGGGTAAGAATGAAGATTTTGCAGTATCTTTCCCCTGCCACGCCTACCTAGCCTCGCCCACAGAACCGGTAGTAACAAAATTTAGATTTCACCCCTGATTCTAACCATTGTGCCATATATAGTGAGCTGCGGTAGTGTAGTGATTACAATGCAGTACTGCAGGGTACTTCTGTTGACTGCAATTTGGCAGTTCAAATCTTATCAGGCTCAAGTTTGACTTAGCCTTCCATTCTTCCAAAGATTGGTAAAATGAGGACCCAGATTGTTGGGGGCAATATGCTGACTCTGTAAAGTGCTTAGAGAGGGCTGTAAAGCACTGTGAAGCAGTATGTAAGTCTAAGTGCTATTGCTGTAAGATCGGTAGTTTGAAGATGCGGAGAGTGACTTAAAACACAACAGCTCTTTATTAAAGTGATCAGCAACCAGCAAAGCCTTGTTGGTGAGGCTTATTTATATAGTGTGTCTTGGCCAATCAGCGGCCAGCATACTTCCTGCCCAAATGGCAGACCTCAGTGGAAACCTTTTGCAATTGTGATTGACAGGTCCCGATATCTAACAATTGCTATTGCTATTTTATGCACAATAAACCTTTTTATAATTGCACACACACACACACACGCACACTGTATATGATCCTAATTACCATTGTTAAGCAAAGACTACCTCATTTTTGTTAATTGCAATAGAAATTTGGATAGCCTAAATTGTGAAATGGCAGTGTAATGTATTCAAATTTATCTTGATTTCACAATTTGGTCCAGATGCATTAGCAATATTCACAGTATATAGCATATTATTAGTATTAGTATGTGTTTTGGATGAGTCTAATAATAAAAAAATTATTACTAAATTTGATATTAGTTACCGTATTTACAGAAATTCTGAAGAAGGTTATCCTATATTGTTAAATCTATTTTAACTTAAAGAATATTAAAAACATTTATTTTAAGATGAGATTAATTCAACTTTTTTTTTCATAGCTATTGGATAACTGTTTTAGAGTTGTCTAACAATTGGTTTTGGGAAGTGTAAAATTGTTGAGGAGCCATCTACTGTTATAAAATTGGCTTCTCTCCCTATTGCTTCCTTTCTTTTAAAATTCTTATTTTTGTTAATATGAATTTTATAAATCAATGTTTCAAATATATCAATATATTGTACTGTAAGAAATTGATTTTTTGAGCATGGGGATAAATATGGAAATGACTGCAACTTTTCATTTATAATTCTGGGATCAGCAGTCTGTGGCTTGGTATTTGTTTATGTTCTGGTTCTTTACTGACATAATGGAAGACTGATCCATATTATTTTGTGGTCCCAAAGTTTAGTTATGTGTTTAAACATTCAGTTGGGTGATTATCTATCTGGGATTTTAAAAAAATATTGTTCCTCTTCTTTCTCTCTTTTGTGGTTCGCTTTTTCTTGCTACATTTTGACTTGTTTTTCCTGTCCCTTTTTGTACAAAAGCAATAAATTAAAAAGGAAAAAAACCCTTTCGTGTTAACAGAATATTGAATGCACAAAATGCTACATGCCATCCCTTTGAGACAGCATGATCAACAAACAGGTACAGAAGGGAATTCAGAAATGCTGTTTATTATTATAGGGTAGAATAACATTTGTCTGCAACATTGGCATGAATGTATCTATTCCATTAAGAGGAGGTAAGCATCTAGTCTCTTCTGGAGGAAAAAAGAATGGCAAGAACTCTGAAGGATAAGATGCAGGTGCATTAGCCATATAGAGAAATATACCAATTGTACCAATGTGTTTTAGGCAAATTCTGCAGGAGGTAATAATTTCTTGGGGGTAAGAAACTTGGTAGTACAACTAATCACTACCTGACTCTATTATTATGCACTACCTGACTCTGTAGTTTCTTCCCCAAATCCCCCAAACTTTAACCTTAGACTGTCTACTGTAGACCTCACCCCATTCCTAAGAGGCCTGTAAGGGGCGTGCATAAGAGCACTTGCGTGCCTACCGTTCCTATCCTAATATTCTTTTTTACTCTTACTCTTTTCACGTATTCTAACTATGTTTATACTTTTATTTGTTATCTTATACATGCTTGACAAATAAATAAATAAATAAATAAATAAATAAATAAGTCGACACAGTCGTGTTCATACTGCTATAACGTCAAAAAAGGATTTTTTTTTGCAGCAGTTTTGTTAATATGTTTTAGCCCTTGTGCTACTGCTGTAACGGACATGAAATTATGGGGAAGAAAACAAAACAGGATTTTAAGTAAATCCTGAGTATAGTCTATAATCTGAGTATAGACTATATCAGTATAGTCTTTTGATCTGACATGCAGATATAGAAGACACAAAAGGCCCAATTTATGAAATCAATCTGTGTAACAGTGAACAAATCCCCTGGGCCATTTGCTGGTTGATTTAAAACTAACTGCAGCTAACTTCTGGTCTAGGCGGTTTTGCAGCTTTTAACCATATAGGTTTAACATTGACATTATTATTCTGAGTTGACAGATCCTGCAGGCCAGGTCTTTGGAGCTTTTTGATGAAAGTAGTCACTAAGGACCTCAGTTAAATATGCTTTCATTTAGGTGCATCACACTTTGCTCAAATAAACTGTTAAAAGAAATATTTAACAGGAAATTGCTTCTCTCTCAAAAGGTTAATGGTAATACTATAAGGCCGGGGCCTGATTTGTAGTTTATCAGGACACAGTTATACCCTGGCAATGCCTGGTTTTCCATGATACAGTACTGCTCTCATCTTGTGATGAAATAACCTTTAATTATCACAAGGTGTCCCTGTTTTTAAATACTATTTTCTTCCTTAAGCCATCACTACTGTACCACAGCTTCAGGGTGGTAAAATCTGTAATGCTGTGTTGCAACTAATCTTGAAGCTGAAATAAGCTAACTTCTTGTGAATGTGATCAAATATGTGTTTGGGGGACATTACTGCTTTATTGCCATATTAATTTGAATTTCATTTAAGATCAATAAATTCTAAAATTGTGATCATAGGTCAGCCTCCACTGTAGCCATTTTCTTTGCAGCATTCAGAAAATAAAAGTTATCAAGCATTTTGTTGCTTGTAGTTTCCACTTCAATTGTCAGTTTCAATCACTAAAATAGAAAAATATAAAAGAGCGAGTTTGGTCTAGTCTAGTGGTAAAGGCACCAGGCTAGAAACTAGGAGACTAAGAGGCCTGAAGCATGAAAGCTGGCTGGATGATTTTGGGTCAGTTACTCTCTCTCAGCCCAACCTTCCTCACGTTGTTGTTGTAAGGAAAGTAGGAGGAGAGGAGAGGATTAGATATGTTCACCACCTTGAGTTATTTATAAATATAGTAAAGGTGGAGTATAAATAAATAAAAATTAAAAATAAACAATGGCCACAAGTTATAAATCTGGTTGCCCGACAGCTAGTTGGTTTCAATTTATAGGAGAAGCAAGAAGCTAGTTGCACGGTTTCTCTTCTGTCTGGAAATATTTCTACCCTATTACTATCCATATATCTTCATATTATTCAAGAAACCGGGGTGATGATCAAATGATGAATGGAGGAAGAGTAGACAAGAAGCCTTAGGATATAATATCTATCTCTGCTGTAGTACCACAACAAAATTTTGTCTGCTAGCAGTAGATATGTTCTTCACCAATAGTAATAAATGAAAAATTGCTTAAATGTCTTATTTTATTTTTGGTAGGGTGGAAATAATGCCGGTCATACTGTCGTTGTTGACGGGAAGGAATACGATTTTCACCTCTTTCCTAGTGGTATAATTAATCCTAAGGCTGTTTCTTTTATTGGTAAGTATTCCATTCAGACTTATAAGATCCAAATATAAATTTATCCTTTACTTCAGCAACATTTATGTGTTACCCTTTTCAGTGTGGAGGAATAAATCTGACTGAGTTTAAATTAAAGATAAAACAACCTCTGCATTTTCTTCTTTCATTTTCAGATTTTGAGGAAACTCTGATCTTTTATCTGTGTCTTTTCAGTAAAAGAAATGAAGAAATACATAAGATACAGCACAAGTGACTGAAATTTTTTAATGTTCAGAAGAACATAGAACAGCTGTTAAAAATCCCACTTTATGTCTAATTTTCATACAAATTTAGTTACATTTTGCCATTACAGGAGAAGTGATCTCTTCTAAGCCAGTTGCCCCAGATCTGGACCCAAGTGATGGCACTATTAGGTGCATTGGCCTCCAGCTGCTGCTGGTAAATGCCAGGTCAGTGTAGAATAAGACTGTGTCCATCTACAATATTGTGGTGGATGAATATATTGATCTGGCATGTGTTGCTAAGACCAAATTAGGCAATGACAGGATATAGTACTATCAAAAATATTCTCAGTTAAGTTTCAGGTCCTGCAGTAACTGCAACACATTGGTCTGGCAGAAGGGATAGTACAGAGATTTTCTCAATACAGTACCAAAGAGAATTGCCTTGAAGGTGCTGACTACAAATGCTTATATATAGAATTGGCTCATAGAGATAAGCTAGCTTGGAGTCCAGCAGCAACCTGCATGAATCTTTTTGTCATAGGAGAGAAGGAGTGATGGTACCGATATCTGGGAAAGATGTTGGGAGACTGGGTCAAGAAATACTACTAAGAGGATGGTTAGGTAAAATACAGCACAGCCCACAAGTGGTTTGAAACCTTGCAATGTCTCACTTCGAGAGTTACAAGATTGATGTCAGTCTTGTGGGGAAAACAAGATAGAAATTGCAACAGGCTGAGCTAATTCTATTTATTGTAAAGCTATCATGCAAGTCTGAAAATACATGTCTCTCTACATCTCCTTTATAGCCCAAGAAACTAGGGAGGGTCCCTTCTGAGCCTCTTGCCCTGTCCACTCTCCAGTTGTGGGTTATGCTATCTCTTATTTGACCATTCCTTTGACAACATCTCTTGATCCAGTCTCCCAAGGTCTTTCTCACATACCATCACAAAGGAGGAGATACTGGATTAAGCTGGCTTCAAGTCATAGAAAACATCAGAAAGACTTCTAGAGGAATGGAGATTCAGATTAAATTGGAGTAGACAATAAATGGCTGCTGAAGATGGACTGTTATGGGACACAGAAAAGTGGGCTGGTAAGCCTAAAATAGCCTGCTTAGTGTTAATACTGTTGAAAGCTCATTATCTCCAGAGTGGTTCAACGTCCAAAAAGCAATCTGGGGAAGTGCACTAAAGACCAGAAAAAAATGAATGGAACTGTGGGACAGTCACTCAACCAATGCAGAGGGTATCCAATGAGGGTGGCAGAATGTGCCAAAAGGTAAATCAAAGCCTTCCAATTAGATAAAGGCCAGCTGCCAGGTTGTCTGAGGCAGGGGTCTCCAACCTTGGCAACTTTAAGACTTGTGGACTTCAACTCCCAGAGTTCTGGCAGTTCTGGGAGTTGAAGTCCATAAGTCTTAAAGTTGCCAAGGTTGGAGACCTCTGGTCTCAGAGGCACAGAAAAAAAACTTTGCCATCGATCTCTGTAACCTTTCCTTAGAGAAGGCAGAGAGACACAGCAAACTGAAACCTTACAATATGGATCCTAACTCAATAGTCCATTCTCTAATAACTCCATTTAAAACTTTAATTAGAAAAGCTGGAAAAGCCCAATCTGTTGCAAATTCTTCTGATATAAGAATAGCTGTATTTGCCTAATGCTTACCCTTTTAAGGATGATATTTGATGTCTTGCTTTTACAGCAAAAGTTTTGTGTATACCTTTTAGGTAATGGTGTGGTTATACACTTACCTGGCTTATTTGAAGAAGCTGAAAAAAATGAGAAGAAAGGTTTGTACCTAATATTTTTCTTTAAAAAGAAAGGGGCTTGTTATAAATAGTGGCACTCACCCTTATTTTAAAAGGATATTTTAACGTTCTGAAAACAGAGAAAATGGACCTACCTCAGTTATTGTGGATAAGAGGTAAAAAAAAAATCAAGAGATGACAAATACATTTCCTTTAAAGACACCTAGTGACTGTAAATGTGTCCATGATGGTGAGCAGGCTTTGGCCTATGAGGATGTGACATTGGCCTCTGCATGCCACACTTTGAGTATTATTGCTTTACAAGCAAGGTTTTTCATCCTGGGTAACTGGCATGAAGGGTTAGTTGGGGAATTCTGGGAATTGAAGTCCATACATCTTCAAGTTGAGAAAGACTGCTGTAGACTGTTCAGTCCTCTATAGCCACATTCTTCTACAGTAACTGGTACACATTTCTTCTGATAGGATTAAAAGACTGGGAGAAAAGACTTATAATATCAGACAGAGCACATCTTGGTAAGTAGTATTCAGAGAGAGAAAACAAATACAACTGTTATATATTAATTTTATTTATACTGGGAAGAATTCATATTTGTGTATAAATTTTATTAAAAGTTTTAACAAGAACATAAAAATTAACACAAACTAATACAGCAGAAAGAGAACAAAGAAAGAAAAAGAAAAAAAGAAAAAGAAATAGAAAGAAGTTTATTAATCTTTTGCAGCAAATACAAGTGTGATTGCAAAGTTATCTCTTACTCTATGATTACAACAAAGCTTTTTCAATTACCCAATCTTTTTCTAATCATGAAAACTACAAGTCATAAATGCATTTTTTCTGTTTCATGCAAAAAGTCTACAAGAGTTTTCCAGGTAGCCATAAATATAGATACTGTCTTTTCTCTAATTAAAAAGGGTAATTTAGCAAGCTTCATATTTTTGTCTAGGAACAAATAATTCTTATTTTAATATATTTGATACAACAGATGGTAAATTAAAATTAAGATTGTTTTGATATGAGCAATTTCTTTATTTTGAAGCACGATGCTGCTAATAATTACACCAGCTTGATTCCTTCATTGTTAGAACATTAAAAGCACAATTTGATGAAATATTTGAAAATCAAACTTGTTTTATCTCCCTCAAATCTTCATGCGGTTTTCCTCTGCTATGCAGTGTTTGATTTTCACCAAGCAGTTGATGGACTTCAAGAAGTACAGCGTCAAGTACAAGAGGGGAAAAAGTAATTATATATCTTGGTATACTTGAATTCTGCTACTAGATGTGGCATAAGTCTGG
This sequence comes from Grayia smithii, assembly GCA_032468115.1. NCBI lineage: Eukaryota > Metazoa > Chordata > Lepidosauria > Squamata > Grayiidae > Grayia > Grayia smithii. The sequence continues at coordinate 641,473 of JANHFM010002963.1, forward strand.
AAAGAAAACATATAAAATGCAATGTAATGCAACGACTGTTACTTTTTTGGCTGTTCTTGCTTAAAATATCAACTTACACAGCATGCATGCACAAATGAGTTTCAAATGTGCAAGAGTCACAACTTGTATAAGAACACTCTGATCCTTATATATGTATATATGACTGTGCTTGTATAAAATGGATGCACCAATAAAAGCTGTACCTCTATACCAGCTGATATCTACTCTGAAGAAAATAAATATGCTTTACAAGCAGTGCATGGCGAGGCAGATCAGGTGGTGAGGTTTTTATTATGTGGAGGACTTAAATACCAGTCCATGTCTGATGCCCGTATTTATTTATCTTGCTGCCTTTTTCCTATCTACACATGGGGCTCTGTTATAGAATCTGCACTTTAGAACATGGCAGCTGTTCACGACACAGCACATAAATAGAAATTTTGCTGTTATTTCTTTGTGAGAATGACGAAGTTATGGGAAGACTGACTAATGTAAAATTTAGACAATGAATCATATATATTATCTTTCCTGAGGCAAATTTAGTGACATAGCATTACTGCCCAGATTATGTGTAAGAATCTCTTCAGGTTTGTTCAGTTATACAACTGCCACTGCTGAATTAGTATTACAGTAAGGTTGTAAGAGCTGAACAATGAACAAAAAGGCACCTTTGTATTAGGGATTTGGATTCTAAAAGTATTTTGAACTGCCAGAATCAGCCTCAGATGATATTAAGGTTAATTATGAGTTGACGTGATACAAATGGATCATGAAGTAGAAAAATCTCTTTTATTATTAAAGCCAGGTTACGCTGGTGAGTATTTACTGATATAGTCACTAGGAATCAATCCTTACATTGTATCAGAACTGTACATGGTAGCGTGGAAATCAGTTCTGAGTAAAAGATAGTTCATACTCAATTAATTATTGGTAAACTTTTCCAGTGTTTTGGGAAAAGATGATGTAGTTATTGACATGCATTTTTTTCCTTCCAATTGATCACAGTCACGTCTCTGTGGTGGAGGTTATATTTGATAGGTCACTGAGCTGGAAAATGATACCCAGTTAATCTGTTTAGAACAAATCTGAAAAATCTGGCAGTGAAGTAGTGAAAGGAAGCATCCTCATAGCAAGCTTGGCACACAGTACAGTATGGAAAAGTACTTGTACATGCATAGCTTTCTGGTCCAGTTCAATTAATCAGTGTGTGGTAATATAGCTACTGCTGGATTCCCTAAAAGAAAGACATTGTGATCTTTGAGATGATCAGAATTTCCCAAACAAAGATCATATATCGCTTGGTTGGGAGCATTATATTTTTCCAGTTATATTTGTTGTTTATCTGGGTTGCTTTTTGCCTTAGAATCTTCAGAATGCCTGAGAATGCCTGAGAATATAAGGAAGAGAATTATTTCCATTTGGATCATTTATTTAAAACATTTATATAACCTTTTCTTAAAGGCAAAACTCTGTGAGGCTCACCATATAAAAATTAAACAATGTATAGAGCAATAAAACAAAATTTAAAAAATAAAGACCAGTAAAACCAAAATAGAAAAATGTGGTGCCAAAATCACACTTCTAATTTCAAAGGGATAGCTACACCCTTCCTCCTTGTTCTTGTTATCCCTTTATTTCTTGCTACTTTTCAATTGGCAAGTTGAACTTTGATTTGTTGGGATTGGTCCTAATATGCTACCACTTTATTTCTTTTAAAGAGAAAGCAAAGTTGGTAGTTGATGAAACATGAGATAATGTTGTTATTCCAATTATACCAGCCTTCCCCAGTGTGTTGGATTTTGGCATCCAACTTGAGTTCCAAAATAATTTTGTCAGGGAGAGTCATCTGTGCCATCCATACAACTTTCTTCTATTCAAGCATGAAAAAGTAGGAGGCTTTTTTTCCAATTTTGTTTGATTTCTCAAAAGAAAATAAAACTGTATCTGTTCTGAATGTGAAAAGATCAAAGACTACATAGGTATATTTTATTCTAATGCATGCCTGCATGCCTGCACATCCAGACTACTCATTTTAACCAATTTCTATTACAAGACATTTGGAAATATCTGCACCACTGAATAATGGAATAGTTCAACAGTTGATTCCACTCAATTGTCTTTTTTCACTAGCATTGGCACGACAAAAAAGGGAATTGGACCAACTTATTCTTCCAAAGCTGCACGGACAGGACTTCGGATTTGCGATCTTCTTTCAGACTTCAGTGAATTTTCATTAAGGTATTTTAGTCGACTGCACAGCAAGGAACCTTTGGGATGGGAACTTTTTGTATACTCTTAAGATACTGTACAGAAGGGAAAGTATCTATGAATCTGCTCTGTGGGGAATTGTGCATATATTACTGAAAAAGAGCTGGATTTGGAGAAATATTTATTTCATTGATTTAGTAAGTTAAATTCTGATTATATTTGACACTTAAAAACCTGTTATTTGAACATACAACCTGGTCTTCATGCATATTTCACCAGGATTTTTTTGCCTGTGATTTGTAGGTCTGGTTTAAATAAACCAGAATTGTTTTTGCTGGGTATATTACCAGGAAAATAGAAAGCAAATAATACTATAAGCAATATTACTGGATTATACTTGATTATAGATTAAATTGTATAGGGTGATTAGAACGGAAGATTACATTGTATATATTATTTTCATATTATGAGAAAAATGGTTATAATTATGGTGTGTATAAAACTATGTGTATTTAAAAGAGATGTGATACAGACAGTACACTGCCGTTGCAGAATGGAAACATTATGTATAACAAAGGAAAATGCATAATAATAACAATTTTTTAAAAAATATCTATGTACAGTGTAGGCTGCTAATTGTTGATGTTTTGCAGATTTAAAAATCTGGCTCACCAGTACAAGTCAATGTTTCCTTCTTTAGAAGTTGACATAGAAGGACAACTAAAAAAACTTAAGGTAAACCTCTAACATTTCCATCTTGAACCTTTGAATTTTAACAGAATAGATAAACCTAGATTGGATTATCTTTCCAGGAGAATGTCATGATTAATGATGATGGTGAAAACATCTGAGATGACTAGAACTAGTGTCATTATGACTGGAAAAACTCCTTCACCTAAAGAAGAATTTATAACCTCTTGGACTCGGCTGAATATTTTTGTCCTATATGCAATTACAGGTAGTCCTCAACTTATGACCATAATTGATCCCAAAATTTCTGTTGCTAAGTGAAATATTTGTTAAGTGGGTTTACCCCATTTTATGACCTTTCTTGCCACAGTTGTTAAGTGAATTATTGAAATTGTTAAGTTAGTAACATGGTTGTTAAGTGAATCTTGTTTATCCATTGGCTTTGCTTGTCAGAAGGTAGCAAAATGTGATCACATGATCCCAGGACACTGCAACTGTCATAAATGTGAGACAGTTGCCAACAATCCAAATTTTGATCATGTGACCATGGGAATGTTGCAATGGTTGTAAGTGTGAAAAATGGTCATAAATCACTTTTTTCAGTGATATAACTTTGAACAGTCACTAAATGAACTGTTCTAAGTCCAGGACTATCTGTAATTATGAGAGAGAACTATTTCAGTCTGAATGGGTCAAAATTTTCCAATCATCTTGTTCAGATCCTTAAATGCCCGAAGTCATCCAAAAGAATTTGACAAGATGCCATTTATTCTCCTGTAGAGTAAACTGGCAAAACTTCAGAATTTGTAATGATAAATATAATCAACCTTATTCTTCCGTCTAGCCAGCCTATCACAGTTAACAACCTGTATATTTCTTCCTTAATTGCCTAGAACAGCGGTTCTCAACCTGTGGGTCGGCACACCTTTGGGGGTCGAACGACCCTTTCACAGGGGTTGCCTAAGACCATCGGAAAACACATATTTCCGATGGTCTTAGGA
>JANHFM010002963.1:645471-657696 GCA_032468115.1 Grayia smithii
TTTTCTACTTGCATTTTTTACGTGCTTTCGAAGTGCTAGGTTGGCAGAAGCTGGGACAAGTAACGGGAGCTCACTCCGTTACGTGGCAGTAGGGATTCAAACTGCTGAACTGCTGACCTTTCGATCGACAAGCTTAGCGTCTTAGCCACAGAGCCACCGTGTCCCTAAATATAGGCACACATTAAAAATGAAATGCTCTCAAAAGAAAATATGTACACATATACACATACACATATATATGTTTCATACACACATACACACACCCCTACATCAGTCACTGTACACTTTGAATACACTTTGAAAAAAGTCTTGAGAGTTAACTGAATCAAGTGAACAATTTAGCTTTATCTGTAAGGTGAAAAAAAAACATAATTAAAAATAGATTCAAATGCAAGACATGGAACTTCACTTTATTGCGTTATCCAGATGAACCAATTTTGTTGAATTAGAATGATTCTCCCCTTCAATAATCAAAAACGCAGACTTTTTCCTCTTCTAAAATGAACACAGAACTTTGTATTATGAACATTAAAATATATTAAAACATTTTCATTGTTGTGGCCCAATTTTAAAGCTGTTATGGTAAAGGTTGTAAAGGTTAGTATAGGTCAGCAATGGCGAACCTTTTTTGGCTTGGGTGCCACCCAGCCCTGACTTGTACAGACAGCTGCACCACTGCGTGTGCGCAGAGCTGTTGCACATGTGCCCCCCGTGGTGCACGCGCAACCATGCCATCTGGGCACGCTGCACCCTGGCTCTGGCATGCATGTGTAGTCACATGCACATGCGCATGAGAGCGCCAAACTGCATGCATGCACAGGAGCAGGTAAGTGTGGCGACGGTTCGTGTATCGGGAGAAATGGCTCTGCGTGCCACTTCTGGCATGTGTGCCATAGGTTCGCCAACACGGGTATAGATTGTTGGTGATATAAAATAAATGTAGTTGGTATCGTAGGATTAAAATATGGCCTTTGAGTAAGTTTAAAAGGTATAGGTTCTCCTCGCACATATGTGCTAGTCGTTCCCGACTCTAGGGGGAAGTGCTCATCTCCATTTCAAAGCTGAAGAGCCAGCGCTGTCCGAAGAGGTCTCCGTGGTCACGTGGCCAGCATGAGTAAACCCCAAAGGCGCATGGAACGCTGTTACCTTTCCACCAAAGGTGATCCCTATTTTTCTACTTGCATTTTTTATGTGCTTTCTAACTGCTAGGTTGGCAAAAGCTGGGACAAGTAATGGGAGCTCACTCTGTTACGTGGCAGTAAAGATTCAAACCACTGAACTGCCGACCTTTCGATTGACAGGCTCAGCATCTTAACCACTGAGCCACCGCATCTCTCGAGTATGTTTAGGCTCTAGCTAATAGAAGAGAAGCAATTTTCAATTTTTGCCTTTTTTCTCTCTCATAGTATTCTTCATGTCAAATGTTCATTTTTCCCAGATCAGATTTTCAGTGTAACAGAAGAATTTTATAGAAATCATCAGTTGGTGATGTAATATATAAAACAGTTTTTAGCAGTGGTGGGTTGCTCCTGGTTTGGTCCAGTTTGCGCAATCCGGTAGCGGTGACGTTATGACGTCACCGAACTGGTTCTCCGTGGCCCGGACCTGGGCCCACCCACGTGCCCGAACTTACGGTTTTTGGGTAAAACGTACAAAAATAGCGCTCTGCGCATGCGCAGAGCACTTGTTTTGACGTTTTTCTTGGAAAAAAAGTGACTGCACATCTCTCGCGCACATGCGCAAATCACGCACATGCGCTTGCAGGGAGAGAACTGGTAGTAAAGGTAAGTAGAATTCACCCCTGGTTTTTAGTATAACAAAATGTCATTTGAATAAGCTGAGTAGTTTTCCAATGTTTGGATGAACTTATCAGATATAATTTACCATTCCATTTAGATAAACTTTCCTTCAAAACAGATGATGATTTATAGAGAAAAGGAATGTCTCTTAAGTGAGTAATGTGATCAATTCTCAATTCTTATTATTATCATTTTTTCACAATTGGTTGTACAATCAACAGGTTTAAATGAAATTTAAGCAAGAGTGTGTGATTTGATTAATCAGATGTTTTAACTTTCAGCATTTTTATTCTGTAGATATTAGCAGATCAGAATCTTACCGAATAAGAGATGATTTTTCTTCATTATGCTTTGAGTTAAAATGACTTAAACAGAAATTGTATATTCATTTGCCTACAGTAAATTCTTTTGAATAATATGAAATTTAAATTTGATTAAATAAGAGTTTGCTGTTTAAAGAATCTGACAATTGGTTACACTGATGCCATTCCACTGAATGTAGATATTTACTAGGGATGGATGTTGTTTTAGACATCTTTGACTGATTTGTTAATTATTGGTGTGACATTTTTGAATTTATCAACATTTTCTTCATTACATGGTCTTGTAACAAAAGATCTTCAGCAATTTCTAAAATAACTGGAAGATGAAAACTACGCAAATAAAAGCATAACGCAACATAATGTAATAGAACATTAAGCATTTTAAATTAGGATTTAACGAATTTAAAAAGGGTAGAGAAAAGCACAAAGCAGAATTTAAAAGATAAAATTAAAGATAATGTGAAGATGCCAGAAATACATTAACATAGTTGCTGTGCTGTTAAAAAGAAAAAGTAATAGCTACTCAATGAATAATTTCTGTCTTTGTTTAATCTGAATTATTTATGTCAAGTAATCTGTTTAGATGCTACTTTATTACAAAGTATTTTTTGCTTTGACTGTTTGTGCTTTCAGATGGATGACTTACACATTATTAAACTCTTCATTCTATCTTTAGACTTATTTTCAATATTTACAGAAATAAGAGGTTGGGGACCCTGGACTGGGGTTGGGGACCCCTGCTAGATCATGCTTGCTGCTTTTTCTAATTCTCTCTCTCTCTCTCTCTCTCTGTGTGTGTGTGTGTTTGTGTTTGTGTGTATGTGTGTTCAGGTGATTCTGAGCAGCAGTGAAATATCTGAACGAGATGCCAATTGATATAATTTTGAAATTAATTTGAGATGTTTAATTTAGATTAGGACAGACTGCAGTGGACTGATGAAATATGGGAGGCAGCATTTGGTTCAGAAAAAGGAATCGTATGAGTAATATATAGTAATAAATTTAATGTTAGAATTTTCACACTAAATTACAATCTGCTTTTACGGACCGGTCATTCTTACCAGCTGCTTTGTTTCTAGCTATATTTGACCTATAAATAAAACTGCATATAGATAACAATGAGTGTTTCTAAGAACACATTTTTTAAAAAATTAAATGCGAAGTGTAGGGAGCTCAGTTTTGACATGCTTCAGAGGTAACTTGTACTGGTTCTGGAGCTATTTTGATAAATTCCTAAAATTCTCAAGGAGACTTTCATGAGATATGGGAGGCTGCTAGTTTAGTTTCCGTTCTAATATATGCAGGAATTTGATGCTTAAAGACGCAGAATACCCTTTTTAGAACACTCAATTAAGTGTTCAAACTGAGAAATTAAGGACAGTTATCATGGTGCAACTCACTAAGTAGTAGAGTGAATTTATATTGAACAAATTACTTCTAAAAGCATAAAATATAGTATTGCTTCTTCCAGCTTCCTTGATAGTAAGAATTCTAAAATTTATTTTTAAAGTTAAATCTTAATAACAATTCTATACTTAGGTGGTGTGTAGATAGTTAAGAACCAATAATATATTATCTGTTAATTGTGACTGTTAATAGTCACAATTATATAAATACTTGAGACCTAGTATGCTGTAGCACTGAAGGACTAGGAGTTTTGAGATATCCTTTTGAGTCTTGTACAAAAAGTGGGATATGCATTTAATAAATAAATAATAATGAACACTATGTTCTGGAGGAAAATTGCAAAGATTATCTGAGTACATTATTATTTAATCATTATAGTGAGTTTTTACATAAGCCAATTTTACATTATTTAAAGGCTGTTAGATTCCTTGAATTGATTGAAAATGCATATCATGTGCTTTAAAACAGGGGTCCCCAATCCCTGGGCCCACCAATGGGCCTTTAGCCTTTCGGAGCCAGGCTGCGGAAGTGATAGGTGAGTGCAAATGTAGCTGTGTGTGTATGTTCTTTCCCATGGAACCATCCCCTCCTCCCCAGTCCGTGAAGCCAAAAAGGTTGAAGAATTCTGCTTAAAAAATATTGCAATGTCCACTAGACAAGCTTGCAACCGAAGCCTAGCTCAGGGTTGAACTGTGGAGTTCTTGGTGCTCTCCTGTGCTAGCTGGACTGGTTACTGGTGGTCCTCCGGATCCGCTTCAAAGTACTGGTACTTACCTATAAAGCCCTACATGGCTTAGCCCCGGGGTACTTGCAGGACCACCTTCTGCCTTCCTCCCACCATCCTGTGCGGTCTTACAGAGCGGGCCTGCTTAGGGTGCCGTTGGTCAGACAATATTGGCTGGCAGCCCCCAGGGGGAGGGCATTCTCTGTGGGTGCACCAACTCTCTGGAATGGGTTGCCCACTGAGCTCTGGACAGCCCCCGACCTCTGCTCCTTCCGCCACGACCTGAAGACGTGGCTGTTTCATCAAATTGGCTGAGCTGACTGAGGGTTTTAATTACTTTTTAAATATTTTAATTTGGTTTTAATTGGCATTTTAAAATTGTCTATGTATATTTTTAATTTTTGTGAGCCACCCTGAGTCCCCTGGGAGAATGGCGGCATATAAATTTTAATTAATAAATAAATAAATAAATAAATAAATAAATAAATAAATAAATGCCATTGTTTGTAATTAGTCTCTTAACTCTATTATATACACAACAACAGTTCTTTATTTGCTGCTGACCCTACCACTGGATGATAAACTCATCTGGTCATTCTTTAACGTTCAGTTAACTGTCCTGTAAGTCTTACTTAGAAACATTCTACATCTTGGCTCATATACATCTAATGGATGTTTTTATCTTTCTGTTCTACAAAGCCATTAGCAAAGAAGACAATTAAGACAGGAGTCTCATGTCCTTTATGACTTCTCAAGATACAATTGTTGTCTGGGGCCTTTTGCACAAGTTCCTTGTCTGAAGCAATTCTTTCTACACTACCCTATACACAATTTAAAGGAATGGAGGAAAGGAGAATAGGGTTCTTCCCTGCTACTTTAAAGGAATGCAGGAGGAGATAAGACTATATAGGATTTGGCATCTACACATTTCACAACAATTGCTTTTGACAGGACCCCTCATTTCAACCCTGAACTACAAATATTCTCCTTTACTGGGCTTTTAACAGTGGAAGCATTGATATATACAGTGCATGCACCTTGAGTGAAATGATGCAGAACAAAGGCAACTTAAATGTAAATCCAAGAGAGTATTTATTGAAATAAATGCAGCATAGTTGGATCAACTGTACAGTCTTCAGAAACTTCTTTTACAATTACCAAAATACTTTAACAAAAAAAACAAAGCTGATAAAGTGCCTAATTTGGAGCACCAGTCCAGTTCTGTGTTGTTTCAACAAATGTCATCAAGTTTATTTTTGCCAAAGTAAACAAAGGTTGCATGAGATGTTACTGATCACTCAGATGAAGAAATAGGATTTGCAGATTCTGTGTAAGAGCAGTAAGTCAGTTAATACAAGAATTGCTTTAGCTAGAAAGGAACTAAAAAGGAAGATAGGCTGTTTGATATTTGCATGCAGCTAGCTTTATGATCAACGGTAACCACTGCAATCATTTTTGCAATCCCAACTTCATTTTATTCAAGAGGAGGAAAAGTAAAATGTCTCTGTCCAGTGTATGGTATTGTTGATATTTTGTCTATGGTGGAACTATCCTAGAAATATAATGTAGTAATAAACATCCTGTCCAAACTTTTGTATAAATCGATTAAATTGGATCCAGAATATTGGATGGACAGGAGGAGTGGAGAAAGTCTTGCCATTTTTATAGCTTTCTTTATGTTATGGAGAGTCTTCCAATCATTTGGAGTACATTTTAGGGGACTGACTGGAAACTGAGACTGCAAAGAGGAATATTCTCGCCCTTTGTCTCAAAGGTGCTTTTTCAGGAGGTACCTGGACTTTCTTGGGTTTTTTTGAAGACATTTCGCTTCTCATCCAAGAAACTTCTTCAACTCTGACTGGATGGAATGGATGGATTTATCCAGCTTCCAGGCAGCTGGTCATTTGCATTCTTTTAGTGAGATCTTAAGGCCACTTGGAGATTTCTGTTTCCTCAGGGTCACCTGAGTAGTGCAAATGTGTTGGCGCCTTCTTGGCTGCAGGGTGCAGACTCATCCCCAACAGCCTGCCCCTGACTTCAACAGTGAAGGGACACAGGGCTGAAAACATCCTTGGATAAGAAGCTAAACATCTTCAGAAAAAAACAAGACCGTCCAGTTGCCTGCTGAAAAAGCACTTTTCGGACAACCATGACCTGGATGACTGACACTCTCCATAGACGTTAAACTATGCACTTTGGAATGAACACCCTTCAAATGGTGTGGGAGTATGAACGGATTTCCAGAAAAATGGTAGACTACAGCAGCCATTTGTGCTTCAGTTTGAGATGCAGACAATACATACTCATCCCCAACAGCTTGTGCCTGTCTTCAACAGTGAAGGGAACAGGACAGAAAACATCCTGCAGCCAAGAAGGCTCTACACCAGTGGTTCTCAACCTGTGGGTTGGGATGCCTTTGGGAGTCGAACAACCCTTTCACAGAGGTCGCCTAAGACCATCGGAAAACACATATTTCCAATGGTCTTAGGAACTGAGACACTGCTCCTCTATCCAGGCGGGTCTGCCCACATGCAGATCCGCCCACATATGAGTACCTGGTGTGATGATATCATCGCGCCAACCCCATCACATACACCACGTACAAATACAGTCACGTGTAGAGTAGCAAAATTACATTTATGAAGTAGCAACAAAAATCATTTTATGGTTGGGGGTCACCACAACATGAGGAACTGTATTAAAGAGTTGCGGCATTAGGAAGGTTGAGAAACACTGGCCTAGAAAGTGTGTTTTTTCTGGTTTGGCTTCTGATATGCTTCTATTCTTAACTTTCAGTCAATACAGGAGAAATATAGTAACTTTTTATATATATATGGAATATTGCAGGGATATGCTGAAACAATAAGACCAATGGTCCAAGATGGAGTTTATTTTATGTATGAAGCACTACACGGCCCTCAAAAGAAAATTCTGGTGGAGGGGGCCAATGCAGCACTACTTGACATTGATTTTGGTATGTCACTTGGTACAATATATGGTTGTCTAGCTACATAGAAATCTGTGTAATAAATTATTTTCTCCATGCACATAGATATGAGAAGGGTTAGATTATTATTTCATGAGTAAGATCCATATTGATAAGAAATAATAATGCATACAGATGAGAAATAAAGCATGTATTTCCTGAAGTCTGACAGGCCACTGAGAGAAATGGTGGTTAGTTTACCCTTTTCATACATTCATAAATATTCATATTTTCTATGATCATGAGTCTTAATCATGCTGAGAGTAATTGAAATTGATGAGACTCTGGTGATTTCAATGGGCATATTGTAACTATGACTTAAGTTGGATCCAACCATATCAGAGTATCCCAAAGTGTATCTTATTTAGGGGTCAATGTGAGAGAATGTACTACCTCTTTTAGAATGCAAGTGATTAAAGATTAGGAGCAGAGTTCCAAGAAGGAATTTGTTTTGTACTGTAGAGATGAGCTTTCTTCTCAGTTGGCTTATTAAACCATTTGTTTAATTAGTTGCCTTCTGGAACCAAATGTACAGCATCTTTTTACAAGCATATAGTTATTCTTCGTTTTACAACCACAATTGGAACTGGCAATTCCATTGCTAAGCATGATAACATTGACTTACAATAGCAGTTGCAACAGTTTTGGTTGCCATTGTTAGGCAAATCCCACGCAGTTGTTAAGCACAGTGTCACATGATCACCATTTGCGACATCCTGCTTGTCTTCCCCATTGACTTTGCTTTTTGGAAGTCAGCAGTGATGTTGCAACCATCATAACTGCAAGCTGCTTGTCAAGTGCCCAAATGGTCATCGTGTGACTGTGGGGACACAATGATGCCACAAAAATGAGGAACAGTTTTAAGTCTCCTCAATGAGCATTGTCATAATTCTGAACAATTCTGAATTGCTGAATGGGTGGTTGCTAAGTAAGCACTACCTACATATGGATGTTAAATGTAACAATATTCTCCAGGAGAGCCTGAGAAAGTACGTTCACAGGTAAGCAACGTCCGTTTACAGAACCATGGTGGAGCAGTGGTTAGAATGCAGTACTGCAGGCTAATTGTGCTAGCTGTCAGCAGATCGGCAGTTTGATTCTCACTGGCTCAACCTTCCATCCTTCTGAGGTCGGTAAAATGAGGACCCAGATTGTTGGGGGCAATATGCCTTGACTCAGCCTTCCATCCTTCCGAGGTCAGTAAAATGAGGACCCAGATTGTTGGGGGCAATATGCTGATTCTGTAGAAAAGGCTATCTCTTAGAGAGGGCTGTAAAGCACTGTGAAGCAGTATTGTCTTAAGTGCTACTGCTAAGTATTGTTTAATTGTATAAAAGAGCATAATGTGCTTGATAAATCTTCTGGACTATGCAGGTTTCTCCAGAACATGCTCATGTGATTCTCTGATCTTTAAGGTCTTTAAGAAAGTGATATGTTGAACAGCTGTTTGAAATAAAGTGCACTCTTTTTTTTAAAGCAGGATGTACCTAATTTTTGCTTTTTGCTAGGCACATATCCTTTTGTGACATCATCAAACTGCACCGTGGGTGGTGTTTGCACTGGGTTGGGCATTCCTCCTCAGTGTATTGGAGAAGTTTATGGAGTAGTAAAAGCCTACACAACAAGAGTGGGAATTGGAGCCTTTCCAACTGAACAAATAAATGTAAGTTTGTTATTATAATTAAAATAGTACAAATAAACTAAAATAAGCATAGGATAATACAGATGTGAGTATTTTACAGCCTCCAGGCCACATCTGGCCCTTTGGTTGTCCCTCTCCAGCCCACAGTGAGGTCAGTCAGAAATTAGAAATAAAATGTAAATAAGTGCACCTCAGGGAACAGGAGAAGCTGAATCGGGTCTGGTTCTGCACGGTTGTCGTGCACTTCTTCAGCCAGTTGAAAGTAATGGGAGGGGGAGGAGAGAAAGTGCTTTTGTATATTTGTGTAGCGCTCACCCGCTGCCTGGAGCAGCCTGAGAAGACAACAGCAACTATGGTTTGGGGGAAACACAGGCTCATCCACCAACCACCACCTTGCTGAAAGCAAGGCCTTGCGGGCAAGCAGGTGGAGCATGACCAAGATCTAGCAGGAGAGCAGTGATGGCGGCAGAAGAGTGGCAGCTGGGCCAGGCTGGGTTGAGGTGAGGCTCTACATTCTCACCTCACTCAAAGGTTGGTTCCAGCAGCCAAAGTCACCAAGAAGGAGCTCAACTCTAGCCACAAATGGGCCGACAAGCTCTCTGACAAAGACCAACAAGAAGCCTATTGGTTTGGCCCCCCACAACAGTCTCAGTTTCTCATATGGCCCCTTGGGAAAATTAATTGCCCACCCCAGGATAATATGTTGTAATGATCCTGTGCTAGTACATGCAAGTATTATGCCAATTTCAAACTTTATTATAAAATAGAAAATGTGTGGATGGTATTAACTTGCTCTCCCAAGTGTCTTAATTTTCTTTGAAGTATGATTCCCCACCATCACAGCTCCATTCTATAGCATACTTTCAAATGTCTTTTTGCAAGGTATCCTGATCTGAATCTAATTTTAAAAATCGTGTCATCCCCCAAATACACTCCCTGATTTTCTCAATTTGGAATTCTTAATTTGTTTCAAATTATTATTTTTTTTGTAGCTTATAAATGCCATTGGAATAGTAGACAAAGTGGTATAATCCAGAGTCACATTGGACACAGATTTAATCAATAAATAGACTATTGGGGGAAAATGAGCATCGTAATAAAGAACTGCACCCCAAATTCTGCATTTAGGATTGAATTAAAAATACACAATACTCTATATCCAAAGTATGATTTGAATGACTAAATGAGGATTAGATTTTGCATTCTTTTCTGCTTTCTTATGTACCTTTCTTTCATGCATATATTAAATGCTTTGATATATACGTTTATATATGCTATAATCTACAATTATTACCCTACATCAATGGTAATTTGGAATAAGTTTCTGATTTTAGGTCTAAACATCAACCATAACTTATCAGTTTTGAACTTGAATTGATTAATGCTAAACGGAGAAAAAAAACTGCATTTTGGAGAGTTTGGAAAATTGTGTGCCATGTTGAACAACTTTTGTCTTCTAAATGATTTTTTTAAAAAAACTATGCATTTTTGACATGACAATAGTTCATTTACTAGTGGCTTTTGACACTTGGCTATGACTACTATTCCAATCTCCTGGGTATCTTTGTCTCTGGTAGGAAATTGGAGACCTTTTACAGTCACGAGGTCATGAATGGGGTGTGACTACAGGCAGGAAAAGACGATGCGGCTGGCTAGACCTTGTCATTTTGAGATACGCTCATATGATCAACGGCTTTACTGCGTAAGCATCACAGATTTTGACCTACACTTGGAACTCATAACTTTTAACCCGGTGGAGTACAAATATGTAGGTAACATTATAATTAGTCTAGCAAAATTATGTTTTATATTTTGATAAGAAACAGTAGCACTTTATCCCAAAGAAAATAAAATGTTTCTTCAGTGGGCTTAAAATGTCTTGGGTCAATAGTACTGTACAATAAACAGCAGTCATTTTAGGGGCTGTAAACCACAAAGAAGCAGGAAATAAAAAGTGGTATTTACATGGTACATACTTGCTATGTCTGCCTCATCATAAAGTTTAGCATCGCTGTTTGGTCTTGCAATCTGAAATATATCAGGAAGAGGACACACAGTGTTTATTTTAAATTCGGACTGATGTGGAATGTCGATTAGCACTAACTAAAATTAATGGAAGTAAAGACAGGCCAAGTGATATCTGTGATTGGCCTGTAAATTGCTCTGAACGTAGGTTCTGAATTCTTGAAGCTTAAAAAAATAATCTGTGGATATCTGTGGATTGCTCATATATGAAAAAAATGTAACCATCCACACTGTGCCCAAGTTTTTAAAATACAGAACATTTAATTCTTAAGTGCCATACCTAAATTCTCATCATTTGCATGTAGCTAAAATTTACTGTGTGGTACATACCTGAGTATTTAAAATGCTTCTTAACGTATATATTAATTTAAACTTTATCCAGCTTATAACATTTTTTTTTGAAATTACTTCAGAACAGTTCATGCTGTTGGGACATCCCATAAACTTAAAAAAAACAGGTAGAAGGGATTCAATGAGGTGTTGAATGAGACTAATATCTATTTAATATTTTCTGGGCAGTTTGGCATTGACAAAACTTGATATTCTGGATGTCCTTGATGAAATCAAAATTGGTGTGGCTTATAGGCTAGATGGGAAAAGAATTCCATACTTTCCAGGTATGTTATTAACTGAATATGCTACTTTGAACTAGGTTGAAAAGTTTAATTAGGTTGGGCGACCCCCAAACACCAGGAGACAAAACTGATGAAGATTTTGCTGTTCACTTTCATTTCCCTTCCAATTTCCTTGCATCCTTTGGGAAGGTTAAAGAAGCACATGGCTTCTTTAACCCTTCAACATTTTTAATTTCCAAGAAAGCTTAAGAGCTCCTACAGAAACTGCAACTGGGCTTCATAGCATGTCAGTTTTCCTTTAAAAAAATAAAAATAAAAATCTGAAAGATATTTAAAATAACATGTGACATGGGAACCTGACAATTTTCAAAGGACAGGTTTATACATGTGCATTTTGACACTTTTGTGCACCACATATACACATTCTGTAATGTTGATAATTAAGAGCTGAGAGCATCTGGTCTTTCCCCCCTCTCCTTTATCTGTTAACTATTAGAGAACTTATATATAACCAGTGACATTGCCACTTCTGTGAGCCAGCCTACAAACAGACTTCATATAAGTAAAATGAGCGCCAATACTTTTCTCCATTATTTCATTAAAGAGACTTCTAGACAAAAAGATAATTGTACAGTTATTCTGTCTTTCTGAAGTCAAGAAAGTGACACCCCTGACCTCCGCTCCTTCCGCCGGGAACTGAAAACATGGCTATTCGAACTGCTTGACTGATGGGACTCGGGTTTC
>JANHFM010002963.1:704955-716029 GCA_032468115.1 Grayia smithii
AAGGAAGGAAGGAAGGAAGGAAGGAAGGAAGGAAGGAAGGAAGGAAGGAAGGAAGGAAGGAAGGAAGGAAGAGTGGGTTAGGTCTTGGGCATCCTGAGCTGATTGTTTTCCTGCAGACATTTCATTGCGCAAAGTAGGCAACATCATCAGTGTTTATTGTGTTACCTAGTTTGGGCCATGAAACATCTGCAAGAAAACGATCAAGCTCAGAGAGTGCCGAGGACCCCTCGTTTTAACCCTGAGCTACAAATATTCTCCTTTACTGGACTTAGACCACTTGTGGGAATGCAATGACTCTAGGCTGATGACACGCTTAATGTCACCCTCACCTGCTCTGCCTTCTCTTCTCCTACAATTGTTCTCCTTTTAGCACCTACTTGATAGGGAAATTGTACTCTAAGGATAAAATGAGGGAGCAACCATCTCCTCAGGTGCCGACCAGAGTCTTCTTCACTGAAGGACCGGTTAGGAAATTAACACCAAACTAGCATCCTTTTTTCCTGTTGAGGTTTACCTTGGAGGCCGAATATGCTGTGTATCGAGGACAGGGATTCCAGCAGCTGATGGAAGAAATGTTGACAATGGCCCCCTTCTTCCTCTGCACCATGCCCGGCAACACCAAGTGCGCCATCATGTTGGCAGCTCCAATATTTACATTGATGAACTCCCAAATCTGAGCCTCCGTCAAATTGGTGAAGGAATCGGGCAGAGGGTTAAGGACCCCGACATTGTTGACCAAGATGCCAATCTCTTTGCCTTCCAGAACCTTCTTAATGACCGGATAGGACTCACGGCCCCTGCTAAAATCCGTCACCACAGTCATGGTGCTGATGTTGTAAGTCTCCATGATCTCTTTAGCAGAAGCTTCTAATTCTTCTCGGTTCCGGCTAATCAAGATGAGGTCAACTCCACAACTGGCCAGCTCTTTAGCGTAGGAAAAGCCAATGCCCGAGGTTCCTCCTGCAAGGAAGCAGAGACCCTTGGGTGTTCTGACCCAGCTCCCCAAACACGACCAACTCTCTGAAGTGAACTCAAACATTCCTTTATTAGGAGCGCCACGCCAACAGCCCTGGCAAAAAGTTCCTCTCTCACCGGAGGCTAATGAGTCTGTCTGTACCACAACTATTCACCCCCGCCCCCTGCCTTTTATCCCCAGAGCTAGAGTGGGGCTTCGCTAGCAGCAGTGGCTCTTCCTTCCTAAGGATTAGCCCACAGATTTCCACTGCTCTCCTCTCCTCTGCCTTCTGTACATCCACATGTCAGGCACTGGACCCAGCTGTTCCTCCTCCTCCTCATCAGACACCTCCAGACCAGGGGGCTGTTGACTCTCCATCTGATGGCCCAGGTTCCACCTCTGTCTCTCTCTTTCTGACAGCTCCATTCTCTCTTCCCCCTCGGAGCCCTCAGGTTGCCTTGATGCTAACCCTGACTCCCACACCTCCTCCTTGGTAACTTTAAGACCCGCTAAGCTGGCTGGGGAATTCTGGGAGTTGAAGTCCATAGATTTCAAAGTTGCCAAGGTCGAGAAAGACTAGCCTGTACCTACGCAGAATGAAAACTCTGACAGCAGATGTCTAGCAACACAAAGATATTCAAAATATTGTAATTGGTAACTTGATAACTTTAAGATCTGTGGACTTCAGTTCCCAGAATTCCCTCTAGCCAGTAGCTGGCTGGGAATTCTGGGAATTGAAGTCCATAGATCTTAAAGTTACCAAGATTGAGAAACACTGGCCTGTACCTACGCAGAATGAAAACTCTGAAAGCAGATGCCTAGCTTTAGGTTAACACAAGGATATTCAAAGTATTATAATTCTTGTTATTTTGTTGGAGAAATTATACATAAAGCCATGGGTGGGGAAAAGTTTCTTACCTGTGACCACAGCCCATTTTCCATACCGCTTGATTAAGTCAGGCCGGCCAAAGATCCGTGGAATGAAATGCACCCTGATCAGCACGTAGGTGTCACTCAAAACAGTGACGCACACCTTGCTCGCGTAGAAAGCTCCCACAACAGCTAGCATCTCCACGCAGTAGTGGTAGGACCGTCCGATCTCCCGCATCAACAGGGAGAAACTGTCCACCGCAGCCATGGCAACTGGATTGTCTTGGAAGGGGAAAAACACAAGAGGTATCAGATGAATTTATGTGAGATACAGGCAATCCTGTAACTTACAAACACTTGTTTAGTAACCATTTAAAGTTATGATCACTCTATAAAGTTATAGTGACTTAACAACCAGTCCTCACACTTAACAATTGTCACAGGATCACAGATGAAATCCAGCAGGTTCTGACAGGTTCTGAAGAACTGGGAGCGGAAATTTTGAACAGTTCGGAGAACCGGTAACAGAAATTTTGAGTAGTTTGGAGAACCAGCAAATACCACCTCTGGCTGGCCCCAGAGAGGGGTGGGAATGGAGATTTTGCAATATCATTCCCCCAGGAGGGGAGGGAATAGAGATTTTGCAGTATCCTTCCCCTGGAGTGGGGTGGGAATGGAGGTTTTGCAATATCCTTCCCCTGCCATGCCCACCAAGCCACGCCCACAGAACCAGTAGGGAAAATTTTGGATTTCACCCCTGGCTATACCTGCCTTACAATCTAAAATGCAGATATGGTTAAGCATAATCCAATTTCCAGCCTTCTGCATATTTCCCTGCCTGTTGTAAAATTTTATTAGAAAGCACTGTATTCAACCATATAATTTGTCCCTCGCCTCTTCTTTACCTCTCAGAAAATGTTTAACCTTTAACTTTTCAAGAAGAAACTCATCTAAAGTTACCCCAGGCATTCCTGCAGCAGTTTCTAAACCCCAACCAACACAGCTATTGCTTAGGAATAGTAAATGCTGAAATCAAAATAACTTGAAGAACACAAAGCTACGAAAGATATTCAAATTGGTGGTCTCCCAATTCGATGGTCTTTAGATGTATTGAGACTACATGAGGATTTTGGAAATTGGCAGGCACCATATTGAAAAAGGCAGCTTATGACACTAAAAGACATGTGGAATTCACATGAATGTGTGTGACTGAGAAATAATACTTACTACTTTGTGTTTTGGTTTTGTCATTGAAATTTCCATTTCTTCAGCACCTGAATTATCACTGGGTGAACCAGATCGAAAATCCATATTTTCTTCCTCTTGCTTCTTAAGGCTGTCTGCTACTGTTTGGATGGCTTTTATCCATTCTTCCCTAAGAAAAAATAAAAATTATTTCATTGTGATGTGTGATTTTGGGAAAGAGTAGAGGGAAACGCAAAGCTTACTTCCAAGCTTACTTTCCAAAAAATAATTGGGCTTCAATCATGTTTGAAATGTTAGAAAACAGGACTAGGAATACTGTTAGGAATCACCATTTTCTTTCCTAAAATACTTTAAATTCTAGTCTGGAGTAAAACATATTCTTCTGGTTATTATATGGGACAGTAGGTCACCTGGTGGGCAGCAGATGACAGAAATTTCAGTCCAACATACTTGAAGGCTATTTTTTGGGAGAAGTAGAAATACTAGACTCTGTTGTGTATGCATGCAATGCACAATTTTATTAGTGAAGCACAATTGCAAGCAGTTCCTTCTACAAGAGTTCTCTATTCCATGATCCCAACCCAGTCTGAGAAAAATTTCATGGGAGATGAGACTGTAAAGCCCACAGCACCAAACCAATAAAAAAGGAAGCATTTGAGAAGATGGAGCTCTCTAATAATGCTGAACATTTACATCTGCTTTTGCAAGTTGTTTTTGTATTTAAGACTGAAGGAAACATACCGCTCCTCTGGAGTCTCCACATGAAATGTTCTTTCAATTACTGTGGTCCACTGGAGGCATCTGATGATGAATGTGTTTGGTTTAGGTCTCTCTGTCTTCATCAACTGGCACTCTAGCGCAGATTGAGGGAAGAAAGTCATGGTATGTAAGCAGGTTTAAATAATCATTTGTCTTTATTCTTATCCAGCAAACAGTTGTGATTAATCAGGCATAGAAATCTCTGTAAGTAGTTCTTCAAGAAAGAGACTAACAGAACAGATTAAAGTGGGACTTCACTTACAGTGGTTGCCTTATGATATGGAAAGCCATCAGCACTTTTGCCTGGCCCCAAATCAAAATAGTATGTTGTACCCATTTCACTAAGCATATAAAAATTAAAGAGTATGAAAAAAAACATTCCATATTTCTGACCATTTAGTATAGTTAGACCATGTATAATTGACATATCATAGATTTTTGTTGTTATTTATTATTTTTTACTCGCATTTTTAATTCTAGTACATTTATTGAGTGTTTTTATTTGTTCTGGTCTCTGGTCTCTGACTGAAATAAACTAAATTGAGTTGAATATTTCTAACCAAAATAAATAGCTCGCCAAATAGCCATTTTACTTTGTGAAAAGGACAACTGCCTTTACATAACTTAAATCCTGCACCAGGAACTGATTTCAGCTGATTAGCATTTTTATACTGCACCTTTTACAGCTTTCCTAATTCACCCTTACTCTACTGCAGGTAGTCCTTGAGTTACAAACAGTATCTGTGGGGTGCAGAGAGGCCCAGGGAAAGAGAGTGCAGTATGTGTACTCTATGTGTTTCAGGGGTGGTTCTACTTATCTCCGCTACCAGTTCGCAATGGGAGTGTGTGTGTGTGCTTCTGCGCATGTGCAGATTATCCATGATGACGTCCAAGTGGGTGGGTGGAGCCTCCCGCTGCCGTTACTACCGGTTTGCACGAACCAGACTGAACCAGGAGCAACCCACTACTGATATGTATGTGTAAACTCAGGAAGGCCTAGTAACAGTGTGGTGTGCAAAAAGGCAGCAGTAGAAGGGGAGAATTACCACAGTGAGTTGTGACTTTCCCTGCTGGCTTCTCCATTGATTTTGCTTATGAAAAGCTGGCAGGGAAGATCACAAATGGCAATTATGTGACTATGGGATGCTGCAACCACTGTAAGTGTGAACTGGTTGCCAAGCACCTATATGATGATGACATGACTCCGGGAATGCTGCAACTGCCAGAACCCCAAGGACTGGTTGCAAGTATTCCTTACACAGCACATGGTTGATAAATGGAGGATCGGTGCACGAGGACTACTTTTAAACAGATGAAGAGGAAGCATCAAGAAGACAATCATTTCACTGAAATGTCATCTTCTAATACCATTTCACTGGTTTTACTCTTAAATGGTTGTATAAAGCTCAAGAGCTAAAAGAGCCTCTTTTAAATTCAAATACCAAATGCCAAAGCAGACCTGCTTACTGAAGTCCAAGTGTTAATAATGGGAATATAAACACAGTCTACTATCAAGAGAATGTAGCACATTTCACTTGTAATCATTAGATTTTTGGATGCTTTTGTGTTTATACTCTGGTATTATTAAGGCAGTAACTCAAAGTTCATGCTTCCTTTTAAAACTAAAAGCTTCCAATTTGCAGACTTACAATAAGATTAAGTATTCATCATTACTGGCTGAATTTCTTTCCTCTGCCTTCTCTCTCTTTCTTTGCTGCTGCATTTGAGGCTATATATTTATGCCTAATTTCCTGCTGAACTGTGAAGCCCCTCAAAAAGTACTTTGCTTTTTTCTAATGACATGAAGATTTAGTTTTTCATTCAAAGCACACCAAGGATACTCTGCATCCAACTGAAAGAATTCAAGTAGATTTACATGATTAAAGAAAATAAGTTTTACTGAGATAAGTGCACATTTTTAGGCGAGGAAATGTCACTGTTTATATTTGTGTTAATTTTGTGGTCATGGGCATCGCTTTTTAAACTGAACCTGAATTCATAAAACAATTCTGCCGGAGTAGATAACCTGGCATTATCCAGATCATTAGGAATACAACTTCAATAAGCTTCAGCAAATATAATAGTTGCATTCAAAAACATCATCGGGAAACTACCAACTTGCCTACTGCTCATTCATGGCTGCCAGATCTAAAGAAGCTGCCTTTTACAAATTATGTCCAGTAATCTATTTATGGCAAAACTGATGGCTTGGCCAGAACAATCTGAGGTTCCAGGTCATAGTATGGTTGGAGTCACAGTTTAAAGCACCTGATCCCAAAGTGAAGCATGAAAACTTGAAAAGTGATTATGGCAGACTCACATGAGTGTCAACTTGATGGCCTTCTCTGAGATAGAAGAAAGCCAGAGAATATCTATCAGCTGCTGTCAAGGGGCTTATTTGTGCAGTTCACATATGTGCAAAAGAACAGCCTTGAGGCCAAAGGTCAAGAGGAAAGCCTCCACAAACCCTATCTCAAACGCAAAGAAAATAAAAAGGCTAAGGACAGAAGGGCAACCAGGAGGAATGAAGTAACAGAATACTAATTGCTGAATACTCGGCAGTGATCAAGGCACTTCAAAACACTGCCAATGTGGCAGAAGAACAGAAGCAGGGGAATATCTTACACAAAGGAATGTGCATTAGAAGATAGTTCTGTCATAATGTTCAGCATTGGGACTTTCCTAGAAAAGTCAGTACTGAATAGGTCAAAGTCCCATAAATGTGATGCACAGAGACTATAAATAGTAATTGTGTTTCCTATCCCTGAGCAAATGCTAAGCCAGACATATATGGAAACTTAAATGGAAACAAATAAATGAAGTATGTACAGGCAATCTGGTACCCTCAAAAAGATTTGGATTACATATTCTACAGCCCTGAATCCGCCTGGCCAATGAGAAGAGACTAGAGGAGTTACAGATCAATACAATTCAAGGGTATTAGATTAATTATTAACACAGGGGAAAGATGGCACGGCTTACCTAAGATGATGGCATGAAACGTTCATGCTTGCATGAACGTTTGATGGTTGCTGGGTATCTGGGTAGCACTATCATCCAAATGAAATCCAAATCCAAAGGATATAGGAACAGCACTTTTCTTATTGCCACACAA
This sequence comes from Grayia smithii, assembly GCA_032468115.1. Lineage (NCBI taxonomy): Eukaryota > Metazoa > Chordata > Lepidosauria > Squamata > Grayiidae > Grayia > Grayia smithii. Next base: position 711,861 of record JANHFM010002963.1, read on the forward strand.
CCAACACATCTAGTTGCAACTACAGTATGTTCTCGGAAGGCTCAGTCTCCTCACAAGAAGGAAAAGGAGGAAAAAGAAGACCTGGACCTTCTGACTTGTAGGGATCCAATTATTTAATAACACATTATTACCAAATTCTGGTTGTTTTTGTTGCCTGCCTTGACCTATGGATTTATGTTTCCCAGAAGCAAGGATAAGCCTTAATATATCAACCAAGAGCTATGACCAGATGAATACTTATCTGGTGGGGGCCAAAATTATTCCCTCCTCCTGGGCAATTGTTGATCCCAACTGACCCATTTGCAGTATTTTTGAGTAGTCTAACAAGAGACGACTTAAGAGAGTTAAATTTATTTTGACCTCAAATGTGACAAACTGTACTATTATTGCTGTATGCTACAAGCAGTGGAATAAGACCAATTAAAATCGACATGTTTCCTCTAAATCAGCACTCTCCCATTGATATTTGTTAAGCTTGCTGATCTAGCAATCTTTAAAAGTACACAACAAGATGAATAATAAGAGATTTGTCAGTTAATAACCACTATAATTCAAGAATGTCACAGAGAAATGTTTTGTTTAGTGAACAATATGCTGTCTAATTACCCTGCTCAATCATTACAGAACACATCAAGAAGCAAAATTTATCTGAAAAAAAAATCCTATAGAATACTTTAAAGAAAAATAATCATATTGTATTTCACCAAAATTGCTTCTTGCATCATCATCCTCAACTCCATTAAGTTGCTTAGATTCATAGTTATTAATTAATTAATTAATTAATTATGGTATCAATTATTTCTTCACTTCTAACCTATCAGACAAAGGGAAAAAAATAGAACAAACCCACAAATTATTATTTAAAGAGCAAGGAGCTACGTCTGATCTAAAAGCAGACAGAGTGATGGCCAAACATAGCCTCAGTGAATGCAGGTTAGGAATTGTGCCCAACACCCTTTCTCATATTTACAATAAAGAGGTTTACAAATGTATTGAGCTGAAGAGAACTGCAGGAAAAGGAAGATCCACAAGAATAGCTTCCTACAATTTGCAAACTTTCTAAGACAGGATCTGAAATCTTGGGTAGGACCAAGGCTGCAGCTGAAAAACCATCAACTGATTTGCAATTGCTTAACTAAACCTGTTAGGTGTTTTGCATTTCCATGATTTTGTAGGGAAAGCAGCTTCAGGCTCCTGTGTCTAGATATCTGATATCATCAAAACTGAACAGCAAAACTGGCTGGATATAGAACAGAAAATACAAACAATATGATTTCTCTCCATAAAATGTAGCGCTTACATGGGAGACTTTTAATTTTCTATTTTAACAAGCTACTTAATAAACAGTCAAATTTAATTCTCATAAGCAATGGAAAAGCAGAATTTAAAAAGGGCTGGGAAACTTGTTTAAAAAACAAAACTAAAACATCTGACCCCTATTTGCCCCTCAAATCTTTACAACTTTGTGGAGAAAAAATAATTACTAATTCAAATGTGGGAAAGCAATACATACAGTATCTGCAAATGAGACATAGATTTCTCCTTCCAGTATGCTATAATAAACCTTTCAGGCAATTTCCTTGCCTTAAAAATCACCATTCCCGAATCTTAATACATTTTAAATACTTCAGTGCATGCTAATACGATTGTATGTATCTTTAACTCACAATGACTGAACAGTAACTCAAAGTCATATGAACAATCCTATTGATTTCAGTTCAAAATGTGGCAACAAGATTTAAGTGTAAGGAAAGAGCACTAACCTTCTAAGGAGTTAATGACATCACAAAAGATTTAGATGCTGAGTTTTGAGAAGTGGAAGGAGATCTGCCAGTAAATATTCTAGTCTAGTCTATCCCCATGGAAAACAAGGACCGCAACAGAAACAATTAGTCAATCACAAAGCTAAGTTGGGTCTGACCTGGTTATGGGAGACTACCAAGAAATTTGAGCCTGTTGGTTAACAGGTGAGGAAATAAAACTAAATTTCCTGAAAGAGGATAGCAACAAACCACTTCTCTAGTTTTGCCAAAAATTAAGTCATTAGAAGTACAGTACTAGAAGTTGAATTCAAAGCACATTTACTTCTTCAGAGATACTGTAGCATTCCAAAAAATTGTCTTCAGGGGAAAATATATAGCAATCCATTCCTGAATCTTGCACAGACTTAAAATGTGCAGAATTTTGACTGACCCATAAAAGAGCAACAATAAGAAAGGCAGACTTCAGGTAGTACACAAAACACAAGAAGATGATTAGGAAATACCTTGCCAAAAGATTGTGTGAGTAGATTGATATTTAGGAGGAACTCTGGCAAGCTTCATGCAACAATTTGCCAGAAAATATACAATGCAAACCTGTGTTTTAGAAGGGGTGAACAGGTAGAGGCAAAGAAGTTGTGGGTTCTTTCCTGGTGTTTCCAGCAGATCAACTAGAAATTTTTGACAACAATACACCAAGAATAAAACAAAATAAGGCAAAGTCTGCACTAAATCATAACCTTTATAGACCAAGACTGAGACAGCATTATTGTTTGATTAGCATTATGTTATGAACCCTGTATAATGACCTAATAAGATATATGAATCCAGAAATGATGGCTTATTGAATGAATCCAAATTAAGCAAACAATAGCGAACAAACAAACCCTATCTTCATTTTTATGAAGAGATAACACTCCAAAGATATTTCACAATTAGCTTCAGCCAGAAGACCTTGTAGTTTAAGTGAAAAGAGGTGACATTTCTACAAGGCTGGTATCTACTTTATATTATGTTTTAAAAGCACCAGAAACTAATCATGTTGGGTTTTGAATGGAGAAATTCCCAGATCAGAATTCTAACTAAATCACAGCTGGGGACTGTATGGTGCAATAATATTTAACATGGCTGGGGCACTTGAAGACACCATGGTTCATGGTACATCACCGGATTTACATATATAAAGTATAAATGTCTTGGATCTTCAAGGAGGGATGGAACAATTTTCTGAAACAATGAAAGACAAGTTCCAATATTCCTATGTTGCCTATGAATGTTAAGTGTTTATACCTAGATGTGGAAAAAATACATATTCTCAGATGTATTTTTATTGTTTAGTTATTGTTGTAGTACCTGTATTTATAAACCTGTATCACACACACAACCAATTCCTCATTTTTCAAAAGAGAACTAAATTAGATGAAAATATCATTAATTCCTATTTGTGATAGACTGTTCCTTCTTCCCCCAAATACATTTCTTCACCAAAATAAGGAAGTTCAAATGTGTTTAAAAAGTCTGTTGTTAGGAGAACTCTAAACTCCAATTCATTCATGGTGGCTGCGTCTTTGAAATATAACTAGGAGGTGAACAGTGTTTCTGACATAAACAGATACCAGTGCATTCAGATGCAAATTGCCATTATGTCGTTGAGAGGCACCCTAAATTACCCTAGTATCTTCCTAGAATGTCAAAATATTTACTCTACCCCAAGCACTTAAAACAAGAAAAGAGTCAGTTTTCACATGATGTGATGGAAGTGTCAAAACACCTTTCTCTGCCTTTGTTGGCATCACCCCACAGACTGATAAATGTCAAGAAAAGAACCTTCTATCCATCTCCTTTTATCTGTAAATGACTTTCTAGGACACTGAGGGAAAGGACAGCTGAAGTACTAAGACAAAGAACATGACTCTCAGAAGGACAAATACATGACTGAATTTCACTACTTGCTATGATGCTTCAGAAACATCACTTTGCCTATTAAAAGTAGGTTGCTTATGGCTATGTTGCAAGCATAAATAAGAGGATAAAATATAGCAAAAAATAACAGGGAGTGAAGGGGAGTGCAAGGGAGCTTTATGTTAATAAAAATATGCAATACCCGTTTTGTTAAATAGTTTGCACATTTCTATCAGTTTTACTTTCTTTTTAAGTTATGATCATCAATAGACGAAAAATTGTTGCCACACAGTTCTGAAGCTGTAACAATTGCTTAGGTATTGCTAGGTTTGTTTCTTTAGTACATGCACTAGTAACTGAGTAACTGACTAGTAACTGAGTCTGCATTGTATTGGTCATCTTGCTGATCTTGTCACCCATCTCCTCCCATTTGTGACTGTATGGCTGTGGCCTTGTTGCTGGTATCCTTGAGATTTATACTGACTGTTTCCTAATATGATGTGATTG